>DWQT01000733.1:0-20210 GCA_018244895.1 Myscelus amystis hages | reverse complement strand
TCCATACTATTCTATGTTTACAAGTCAAATAGAAATACAATCAATAGCAAATTAGTACCATGTACAATAAATCATAACAATATTATACATATAAAATAGATATTATGTATATTTACTGGGATGACGTTTATATTTTTCTCATATATTCATGCTTTCAACATTTAGTACATCTAAATGTATATGTAAAACACAAATTGCGTTAATAATAAAAATGAAAAATACTTTTGTACTTGCAAGTAAATGGGTTTTATTGGTTAAGATGTGAAAATGTGATGTGTATGTAACCATTTGATTGATAGTCACAGCTGCTGAAATACGATTGGGTTTTGAGCTTGAATGAGCTTCTAATAATTTGCGTACGCATTCTGCGTTCGTGATCGTTCGCGTTGTTTAAGGTCGATTGGAATTACTAAAGGTTGTTTGCATCGTGAATAATATATTAATAAACATTGAATGGGTTGTATTTAATACTCTGGACGCACGTAACTCGCTTTTATTAGAGTACCTTACAGTATAACGGTAGTTAAAAGTGTGTTTCGCTAGTAAACAGCTGATTTGTATAGAAAAATATTTCATGAAGTGGTCGGTGCGAAACCGTATTTAAATTGCTATTTTCCCAAGCAACAATTATGTCAAGAAAAACATGTCACCTACATATCACAAAGAATCTAGAGACTTTGTATAATAAAAGTAAAAATTTGCGTTGGAATTATCATTATTTATTGCTGTGTTGGTAAGTTTCTTATCGTAGAAGTCCACTTGTCATTCTTCAATGGTAATTAATTCAAATGGAAAACTGATATATAGGCTCTGTCAATTATATATAATGTATTCAGCGATATATAAATAGTGTTATGTAATACACGTCAAACTAAAATATAACATGCTACGACAGATTTAGAAAGTCGTCAATGATTTTGAAAAATTAATAACCGGATAACCTTCTTACTTAACGCTATTTATTTTTGGACTTAACCCGTGTCGTATGTTTAGTATTAAGAAATCGTGATTGTTTCAAATCTGATATAGGCACATGTATTGTGCAATGTGTCAGTCACATATTGGCCAAGAAAGTTGTGAAGGCTTTTTTCAAAATTGATATTCAATGCCCAGGTGATATAATAGATTTGTCAATCAGGTTTATGCATGCGATATGTTGCACCAATCTGCAGTGTTTGACAATATAGTTATCACATGTGCGATATTTGGTACTCTCAGAAGCTCGTGAGATTCTTCAAAAAAGGCTTTTATAGAGTATGTCGTTGCTGGCAAAGCATGAGCTGTATGTTTGGTGTTGCAAATGTCCACAAGCGACAATGACCACATACAATCAGTAAGCCTGATCGCCTGTATGGCAGGCTTTGCAAAAAAATTAGTAAACATTTGACAATCCAAAGGATTTTTGTTAATCACAAAATGGGTTACGCGTATGGCCTTCTGTAATACGCAGAGATGGATGATATTTTATGCCATAAAATCCTCATTTTGGTACTTTCTCGTTGAACTCAGCCCATAGTAGTAAGACTATGCCTCTAGTAACAAGGAGTCACGTGCAGAATAAATCGAAAGTTATGTCCATTTTATATGTACCGCGCCACTCACGAAAGTAGGTACTTCGCGGCTAAACGCATACAATCAAAATTAAGTACTGCTCGATTTAAATAGGACAAAACGGATCAAGCATTAAAAAATCAAGTATCTATTATGCCCCTCACGAACTAACATAGAAAGCGTTATCTCTTAGATTTTTGTAAAAAGCGGAGTAAGACGTCGACAATCGTGTGATTAGAATATTTTATTAATTTCGTCACAACGAAAGTGAATTTTCTCCAACAATAAGGTGCGGTATCGAATAGACAATAATAATATGAAATTTCTGTAAACGATTATCGTACGGTTGACTACGATGGACAGTGAATTATTTATTTTATTAGCTGGATATTTTCTATAATATAACATTTTAAATACTTTCTCAGCATCAACAGACTATTTCAAATGACTTTATTATATATAAACACGAGTACATATACGAGTACATGCACACATGCATAAATCTGAAATCGGTATTGAAAATCGTATATAGCGATGATAATTAAACTTACTTAAACTTGATAAAATACATATGTATATGTTTCTACACGTTTAAATTGGTACACAGTAAAAACGTTTGTGCAGAATATGGTTATTGCTCGTAATTTTTTACACATAAGTAGTTATTATGGATCGTTAAGATCGATTTGTTTGAATGCCAATAATGACTACAAGAAACTGTACAGTAGGAGAAGTGAGGCTGATGACAAAATGTAACGATTACTTTCGATATTTCACAACTGCCACGTAACGAGAAAACTTAATTACATGAGCGGTTAAGCCTCTGGTAATCAATAATGTCTAACAACTGATTACAAAAATATAATGTAAATAATATCGCCGCACTTCCATTAATATGAGTATGACACGGCTTAGTTTCTGTAAAACTTTTCCAGCGGTTTAATAAATAATTCTCATATTTGACTATATTATCCCTATATTTACGTGATCTATTCTCATTGATGGATATATTTCTCCGATTTATTGGTAGAGGTAACATAGGCAAAGTAACAAGCACGAACAAGAGAGAAAAAATCTGTTATGTGAAGTCATTTATGGTGCCTTTTGTGCTAAATTATCTAGCAATCGTGTTGTCCTAAAGTGTGACTAATAAACTATAGGCTGACTTAACTCAGACTCACTGGCCTTGAAACATTTCTCAATATGTGTTTTGTAAATAATCTCAATTCTATAAGCTCAACGATAAAACCAATTTACGCCATTTCTAAACATAAAATTCCCATGTCCTTGCAAAGCTTAAGAAAGCGGTAAAGATATAAAATTGATAGATCAAAATTTCAACAGTTAACAGGAAAAAGCGTGGATATTCAAATTATAATTATACAGGAACTTTTTATTGTTGCTTTAGTGGACAAAGGACTTCGCACACGCTGAGGCATTTGTAAGGCCGCAATGTTTACTGCGATAGCTTTAAGCACTTTAACTAAGCTTCGGTCCTTGCTAACATCGATTTGTAAAATACGAAGTTGTGAACAAATAAATTCAATTGTCACTATTCATAGAAACTAACTGATTCATGAATTTGTGAATTGTCCATGCACTTCTATCTGCGAGTTCTATTTCTCTACATTAATATCATAATATATCTAAATAAGTAAATGTATTGTAAAGTTAATGCCGACCTTTGTGTGGAATTGGCATTCAGTAATATTTGTATGTCATGAGATATTCGGATACATGTAACATAGCTTATTTTGATTACTTGATGCAATAACAATTGTTTCATTCTGTTTCTATTCAGAGTTAATTTAATTGTGTTAGTAATCTATATGTACCAGAGCTACATGTTTGCTGTAAAACAATACTGACTTTTAAACTTTAGTCACGAATTTCACTACGCAATTAGTGTGCTGAATGTGAATGTTTCATGTAATTTATTGTATGCTTAGTAAACGTTTCATGTCCTACTGGGAATAGGTCTATTGTGATGGCATACTCCGCCAGCCAACCAACCAGATTTTTATATCGAGTTAATTCGTTTCTAGATAAGTATAACATAATAAGCTCTCCGCCAAATCATATTAGAACAGGTGTGGTTGAACCCTTGCACGCGTGCGCGAGAATCCGGAGCCCATGGGACATAAATACCATTGCGGCCAAGATATATTTATGTAAAAATTGATGTTGGGATATGCTTCGACTAGAGATTTTAACACCATTTGACTGATCATTATATAATTTGACTACAATACGTTTCTATGACATTTGTTTTATTGTAATATGTCATAGGTATACGGAACTGTGGCATATGAAGTTTGTATAAAGATTATATTTTATAACAAACGAACAATAGCAATCCATGCGAATTGTAAAAATGAACTTTTAAGTTTTTGAAAAAAGTGTTCATATATAAAAGTGATTGTTTTGTTTTTTTGGGCTAAAATTAGTTGCGATCAGTTTATAACTATAACCGTCTTTGATATGATTACAAGTACGTGTTTCTCTCTGTGGCATACATTTATTAAATTGAATACAATGTATTGTGTTCTGTAAGGTTATATGAGTTTCTCTACCTGTCTCTAAATCACAAATTTAAAAAAGTCACTAAGAATCCTGAATTTGCCACCGAGTTAGGTATTTTAATTTTATTACTTGTTTTATTGTGCAATAGTTTTTAACAATGTCGATTACCAGTTAAGCAAATACAATACTTCCTCTGCGTAACAGCTGTATCTAATTTCGTGAGCCATTGTTCTGTTTCCGTTTTGATAAAATTGTCATTCAGTTTACTAATTTTCCTTCGACTGGAAGTAATTTCGATTTCACTGCAACCGCGGTCTCAGCCGACGATCATTGACGCTTTCGCTCTTCGGATAATCATCGCAAAATGTATTTAACTTACGACACACGACGTTGGTCGCTTTTAAAACTCATTAAAATTTATAATAAGTCGTTGAGTAAGATACTATATTAATCCCCCTTATTTCTGATAACAATCGACAAAAAACGCAGCTCAGGTAAATATAACTCATGTGGGGATTTACAATAAAAACTTTTAAATGAAATATACGTAAGTCGAGCCGCAAGTTCATTGCTCCCTATTATAATTAATTTCAACACAATTAACGTCTGAGTGGACAGGTTCTGGTGCGTCATGTCGCCTAAATAAGAAAAATGTATTTCTCAAAAGTGATTTTGTTATCATATTCAACGCTTCGAGTATTTTTTGAAATACGCATGGATCTATGTTTAGAGAAGAAATGCCGAAAGTGCAGAATAGTGTAATTGCTTCGAGCCTATAACATATTGTTTATAAGCAACATTAACATGAGCGTTACAACTTTGTAAGAGGACGTTATATATATCCTGTAATTTAATGTTAAATTTAATTAATCAAAATATGGCATATGCAAAAGGATTTGTGTTTGAAATTGCCTTATGTGTAACGATGCGAAGATGCATTGGAACCTCGTAATTATTTGGAAAACGTGGTAGAAACGGTTCGTGAAGCGGACCGGTCGGGCTCTCGATCTTTCCGTTGAGACGTGAAGTCACCGAGTTGATTAGTGCCCGGACGCCGTCACATACTTAGACCGATATAGGTGGAACGTAACTGCTTGGCTATCCAGAGGAAATGTGATCGGAAATTGTTAGAAAAACAGGTCCCACACTCGACCCAAGCGTATTCTAATCGGTGTTAGCGGGAAATTTACAAAATGGTCCTCTAAGCGCGATTAGCTCACGTGGAAACGTTTTTTGCGTCTCGCTGTACACACCGCTAATATACAGCTGTGTCAATAGCCATTCGTACCTTACTCCACGAGCACATAGCTTAGATATTTTTTGTATAAAAACTGAAATAAGTTGCATTCCGACTAGCGACATACGCTCCATGCTAATGACGGATTTGTTAAATGTCTTGAAGTTATAAAAACTGCTATATAAAGTTATAAGACAAATCTAGCAAAAGTAACTCTCTTAAAGGAAATTTAGAATTCAATTAAAACTACATATCAGTTATCGCAGCGTAGAGATCGGGTTTGAATGTAGTAGTCGACATTGGTCCGGAGGAATAATATGTATTTGTTAACAGACGTTAAATTATTAAAAAACCACATACGGAAACGAATTAGGTGTACTTTTGTGACCTGTTTAACAGTTGCACGGTTGCACATCGCCCCATATTATATAACTGTTCCATGTGAAAAAATTAAGTTATGTCGCGCTAAGTAGGTGAAGTACGCTCTCAGAATTGAGACTATAACGGTCAGCTTAATAATGTGAGCTGCACTTGAACATTACCATAATTTAGTATATTTTGTATCGCGTACGAAATTTAAAAACTAGTACATTAAAATAATGCTTAAGCTGTTTGTTTAATTAGTGAATATTTCATATAATGTTTAATTTAAACACTCGTATTTTAGGTATGGTTTGTTTTAAAAATGCATTTCACAATCTGGTGTAAGTCTTTTTTTGATGTTTATAAATTTGATTAAAATACGGTAAGGCCTCATTTAGGTGTGATTTCTAATGTGTCTTTTTGTCTGTGTAAATATTAATGAAGTATTGAGATTTTTGTAAAATATATGTATGAATAATTGAATAAGAAATACATAAGCACGCCTTATTAATATTACTCTAGTAAAATTTGTACATTTATTTATATGTAATTACATACATTCGTATGTTAATTATTTTAATAAAAAAAGGAATTTTAAATCACCGGTAATTATTTACCTATGAGTAAATATTTTTGCGTTAATTTTGCGAATAGTTTGTTGCGTTGTAAAATAGTTATTCACATAATTGTTATACTATCAGATCGTGGTCGAGGTCTTGATAAGGAAAAAAACTGAGGTTCAACTACCAGTACACTACATATTTCGGTAATAACATTACAATTTAATAAATAGATGAAGATGTAAGGTTCAGAACTACCATAATTTAAAAATGATACAGACCTTATAAAATTTGATTAAAGCATCATATTTATGTTACGCGCCGGTGTAGAGTTTAGTTTTTCATTTCGTAATAAATTCACACAACGCCACAATAATAGACATTTTGTCTACAACTGTGGCCACATTCGCATACTTCGTCGTTTCTGCGGAGACGTATTAATTTCATCTCGATCTCACCTCGTGAGTACACACGCAAGTATTAAATGTCGCTCAACTCAATACTTGACAAGTATTGACTTCAAGCCTAATGATCAAGAAAATTATGCAGTTAGCGAACAAATTTGGTATCGTATGTTTGAATTTATATGTATGTACATATATGTATATTCAGGCTTCTCTCATGTCAATAAAACATGTAAAATAAATGAAGGTTTTTGAAGTATTTATTTTACCTTTGACTGTTCATTATTTTAACGATTTGCTTGAGGTAAAAGAAAATTGCAGTTTTCCTGAAACGACCTTGCGTTTGCTGGTTGTATTTATTACGTTCGGTTCCGATGGCCGGTGAGTAATTAAATGTCTGCGGTTGAACGATTACTATTTTTCTTACTTCTTTTTACCTACGTTTGTATAATATTTTTTTTTACCTTTTTTCCTCTTCGGCATCACTCTCACACCAATTACATTTTCGGTCACTAGGCACAAGGCGAAAATCAGAAAACAGTATCTGGCACTGCACCCCATCTTGTCGCACAGTCTTTCCCGTAATTATCGAATATATTGCAAATGTATTATAGTACCGCGCATTTGCTCATTGACACGTGTTAACGGGACGCCTTCGAACCGAGTTCGCGTGTAGACACGCGTGAACGCACCCACTGCAGCAATCGGAGCCCGTGCACGGCAGGCGAGTGCGCGACTAACGAGTAAACCGCCCGACTACCCTATATTTTGACTTATAGCAATTTGGCAGTGCGAATTCCACTTGTATATAAAACCTTTCGCCGGCTCGGGGCGGGCGGTCATTGGTTGCGCGGCGGCGATGCTGGCGCGAAGGTGAAGGGAGCTGGAAGTGGCACCCCCCCCCACGCTGGTCGCGCGGGGAGCGCGGCACGCCAGGGTCGACAGACACTTTTGCTATCGTCGGAGCGCGATAGCTATCATGCTTTACGGCCTGTACCGTTTTGCTCCGTTTCTTACGTCACTCGTCAGCTGCTCCGTACCAGAATTTCCTTAACCACATTTCATTTTTATCCTTTGACAGACTGATGATTTAAAATTCATGGTGAAGGTTTGGGAATTTTGTCAGAAATGATTTGTAAAAAAAACACTACTTGTAATGTGGCGCTATATAATATCATGCGATGCATTGAACCTTCTCTATTAAATGGTATTCAGATTTTTTGCACTCGTACAAAATCAAGTTGTGGCAAATAAAACAGTATGTTATAAATCAGGTTCATTAACTTATGCTTTTTATAATTTATGTAGAAGATAATATAACATTTTAATGTGTAGATTTTGTATAAAAAATGAGATGGGATTTAAAATTACCGTATTTATCTTTATTGAGATAACCAAATACCCATTTGATGATATTACGCATTTAAACATTAAATTAAATTAAATTATTTAATTTATCCTTAGTTACACGTTTTTTTTTCAATACGGTAATCGATGAATGGATTCTGACCCTTACAATATACATATAATGTCTGTAATCCTGAGGAAGTTTAAGGTAATTCTCTACCACGTTTACCAAATGTGCATTGGCAGACTTCAGACATCTCAGGGAAAGTTATGGAGAACTAGGTGTGCAGGTTTCCCTGGGAAATTTGCTTTCGTTGCCGTACCCAGTGATTGTAGTTATAAAACGTACATAATATCGATCCAATAAGTGAGAAGGACGTTCCAGGATTCTAACTGTAGACCCCGGAGTGGGCTGAAATTCGAATTCATATATTATCTTGGTTTATTTAGTGGGTTCCGCACTTAAAGAAAAATTAAGCTAACAATAATGTTACAAGAAGTGGAAGGAGAGGTTATTTGCATAATTGACAAATGACTGAGCGCTGCACGCCGCTTCCGATGCTGTAAACGCTCGTAAATAAAGCGAATACTCGTAAACATGACATTATTGCAACGATCGATAAAGCGATGGGCCATTAGCTGCTACACCTGCTTTAAAATCTACGGTTTGCTGGTTTTATGTGCATTAACACCGGCTACGAGCTAATGGATTATCTGATGACTTGGACTCTCCAAAGTACGTGCCAGGAGACTCATATTATGGTACAAACTACCAAAGAGTGGAACTCCTTTTCAGCTGTTTGTCCAGGTACTACCACTTGGAATTATTCTAGATAAGAGCGAATGGAACCATTTCAGGCAAATTTGCTACATCCTAGACTAAATCTCAGTTACCACCAGTTAAGCTGGTTGTCAAACGAAAGGCTATTTCAAGAAAAGAAGAAAATATAATATAATTATAAATTTAGTTACCTGACCTAACTGTGGGTATTTACGCTATCCTCAGATGTGACCATTATGCAAATTATGTAGATTTTTAGCATTCCATAATTTGAGGCGATCAGTGTGAGGCGTTATTATTATTATTAATACTTACATAAACAGTTCACGCACAAATCGAATAAAAATATTAATTATTCCATGTGGAAACCTATAAATATTGTGCCTGTCGTCCGTGAATAAGATTGATTTCGGAGCCGTTCTAGGACACTGTTCATTTATGTTTAAGTGACAGTAATGGTTATCAAATGTGTGCTACATTAGTTTGAACCAAGATAAATGTATAATGCCCATTACATACTAGCTATATGTACAACACTTGTTGATTAATTAAACAAGGACATTGACAATAATAATTATCAATCAATTACTTGCCGCTTGACAATAACTTATAGAATGGCCTCGACAAAAGGATTTGCAACAACACGTGTGAACATTGGAAAGGCCCGTAAGGATCTTGGTTTTTTGAAATGTTTCCGGTAAAATGAATATTTCCCGGTAAGGTTGCTTGCATACTAGGCATATTTTAGTGTCGAATGGACACATACGAGTACTGCCGGAGTCGGCGTTACTAGTGTAATAGCTTTTTACATTGCATTGAATTTCGATGAAGACGGATACTGTGGGTCCTCTGTCAATTCGCCACTTGATTCAAATATTCGAATACCACAAAAACTAATAAATTTTATTTTGTTGTTAATGTAGAACATAAGCAAGCATAATAACTTATATTGATACCTATAACGCGCTATATGCAAGATAATGAAGGTACACTATTATAGACAAAGATATTCATTTATCATTGTTAATCTTATTTATCACATTTATTTGTCATCAAAGCTATTTATTTACCATATATAATATTTGAAATAAGAATGTAGTGATTCACTCCGTGTCATTGTTACGAACTTGAACCTGTGTGAATAGCTAATAATGCTAAGAGAACTTTGTTACATAAATAACCAAAGAACACAACGCAAGTTTGCAAGCGTCCTTAGTCCTCACGTTTAATTCCATCGCGCCCGTGTGATTTGCTATTTAATCATCGTAATTATAATTCCATAAGCTAATTGAAGCTAATTGAAGCCTTCGTAACCCTGATAGTAAACCATCTGTAAAGCGCTGAAACGCTAGGCGTGGTCGGCACTTAGATCGGTTGTTGCTAGTGGCAAATTTCCACGAGTCACATTTGTGTTTTGTGCTTTGGGAGGCACGTTGACCTGTTGGTTTTGATTATCACCGTTGCGTTGTAGGAGGCCTCGAATGCGACTTAATCAAAATAGCTACCAGACAAACTGAGCGTCTTGGAAGCTGCGTTGTGGAATATTCTTAAGTTCTCCATTGCTCGGCTTCTCCAACTTTTCACGATCGTAGAGAAAGTGAATTGCTATCTACTGACTTTCTCAATTTAAATAAATCTATACACACTGTATTAAATGTTAAAAATAAGATATGAAACTTAATTGTTAATTTAATTGTACGAGAATAGTAATTAAGTTATCATATATGTAATAACGAGTGAGTGAGTGGTTTAATCAGTGGTACTCATAATTACAGTCAGTAGCCGGTGGTAGTCGGTTGGACTAAGTTACATCAAAATGTTTTTCTCTAGCTTCTTATAGGTCGCGTACATTTGCGGTCGGATTGAGTAACAGGCCGTGTTGTATGACCGTAAATCAACTAATACAGTCGTAGCTGTGTACATTAGTACAATGGCAACGTGGTATTTGCCTTGAGGTTGATTTCGCTCATTTTGTTAGTGCGATTGTACCTTTTTTGTCACGGCAGATAAACCTTCGGACGAAACCGCGGTGCTTTGGGAGAGACTAGTAAAAAATTATCCCGTCGACGGTTAAGGTCCCCTGTTTTCGTTTGCTCACCATACCGTCCATCCTTCCTGAAGTCACTGAACTGGATGGACAAAACTCCTACTGTGGTCTCCCGCAACTCTGACGCCCCCATTAAGCCGAATCTTATAAAAGGCAGAGGGCATCGTATCTGTATTCTGATTCCTTTGACAGGTTGACAGACATGTGCAACTGTAGTTATTAAACATAAAAACGATCGAAAATTTGAAATAAAAATAATTAAATTATAGACATCTACGACGAGATAAAATGAATGAGTATAAGCATATTTTGGAGAAACATATAGTTTAATTTTTATACAGTAATAAATAAATACATACATTTTTTTTCCTCCGGCTTTTTTTCTTTCGGTCCACATTGCACCAAAGCCGATGTAAATACGGGATAACTAAAGATTTGATATAATACGTGCAAAACTGGGTACTAAGCAGACGGTTTTATGTTGACTTTAAATATGCGTCTTAGTTAAAAATAAGTAATTTTATAATAATAATTATGCTAATATTTACATGTAAAATATTCTCAAATTTGTACGCCGTAAAAGGCAAAACATATTTAGCACTAATAATTTTGTAACATCTTTAAATGTACCCATATTTGTGCAAATAAATGTCTTTGTCTTATATTTTTTTTGTTTGGACAAGGAACACCTGGTATATGTAGACAGCTGATAAAGAAACATACATTTCTATGCACATTATGTAATTATGTTTGTAATTTTTATTTTTGTCTTTATAATTTTAAATCCCACTGTTAAAATTCTTGATAGTTAATCTTTCACGGAAGAATTTAATTCTATTAGATGCCAGTTGACATTTTATATTGTTTCATTTATTTATCAACACCGTAAAATAACACGTAAAACCCTTATTATATGATTCTGCGTCTAGCAGAAATCCTGTAGAATTTATTGAAATTTATACGCATACTAATATTTATGTCCCATATTGCAACTTTACCGATTCCCTAACTCACGGCGCGCGATATGAGAGAATGTTTCGAATTTTCTTTTCGGCGATAATAAAGAAATTGTAAATGTTTTCAAAAATTGATGTAATCGCTGGAATGTTTATGTTAACTTATATTGTATATTTATTCTTATCTTTATTTGCACAGATCGTTGTCAGGCAACAGATTAATATCTGTCAATGGAGTCTAAAGGAATTCCTTACGTTTCAAAAATGCTGGATAGTTTTAAAAAAGTTCATCATTTTTTTGCAATCTATTGCGTGTGATCATTTTGGGGAAGATTAATGTTTTATTTTGTTTTGTTATACATGTTTAATTAAGTCATACACCCTTCATTGTACGATTATTATCATACAAACACGTCAGGTCCCTAAAGGGGTAGACAGAGAGTACCGAGGGCAGGTATCTCCATCTGCATAGAAATTACATGCTTTTTCTACCTGCATGACGTCATAGATGCACGGCGTTTTAGGAGAATGTTGAAGCAGGTGCCGAGAAGCGTAAGGCTTCGGTATAAAAAATATATCCTTGAGAAAGCGGTAAAATATCATGTTTACTTCTATTATATATGGATGTATATAAAACACTTTTTAATACCTGTGCTAGTGTAAACGGCAGCTTTATCGCTCGCGTTTTAGAGAGTCGTAACGGTTGTCAAAACAAATGCGCGATATTTATTTACAACGGCGCAGTTAATTGGAAGACATCTTGAAATACGCCGTTTTATATTAAAATCGGATAGTGTAAACGGTTCTCGCTCGTGGAAATAGTTTGTGATACCAATTTATAAATATACCAAGTCGATTTTTCATTTTAACAGGAAGGTGAGTTTCGAGAGATCTTCGTTTTTAAGTTTAGCGAACGGCAGATTATACGCCTGGGTTTGGATAGACACTTTTTACTCTATACAAAAACGCAAGGTGCCACTAATAATAATTATAACTAGAGGAGAGGACTTGAAGAATTTTACCATAAAAAGTAACCTAGGCATACGCTGCCTTATAACCTCTATATTCCAGCAAAAGTCCCTTTAAAATCGATTCAGCCGTTCTAGAGGTTAGTACGAACAAGACAGACAACAATTTAAAAAAAAATGTTTTGATATCGTACAAATAGCTATAAGCACTTGAAAAAAACAGTTATTTTGAAAACACAAATAAACTTCCACTTTATTTATAAGTGTAGACTGTGTAAAAATCTTTATGCATTTGAAATACGAGTGTATAGTTGTATAGTTCGTTTAAGGACACGCCACACGGGGCGCGGTTCACACGGGGTGCTAATGGCTCGTTAAGTGGATTCGCGTGTTCACCTTCGCGCACGGCCTTAACGCCACACTTACGGTTTTTTATACGGCATTACCATCGTTGGTAAAGATATGCGATTGAAAAATATGAGATCTACGAAGAAAATTCACTGTACAAAAAAGTATATTAGGCTATATAAATATAATCATTTCGAGACTATGCAGCTCGTAAAATTGAAATGGAACTTCGCTTCATTAAGTCCGTTTGATTTTTAATAATTCAGATAAATCACAAAGAGCAATTGTTCCCAAAGTTATGTTATACCCAGATTGAACAAAATAGTATGCCGCTAAAAAGATTTTTGCAGTTGAGTATTGGATTCCCAACCTTTAGCTCAACAGTCAAGGTCACCGATGCCCCACCAACAGTCTAGTTAAATCATTAATACCAGAAAAACTTCACACGCTACCTACAGAGTATTGATATACCGTTGAGTGGTTTCACATGTACTTCTCAAAGCACGGAGCTTAACACATTTACAGTTTTTTACCGGCGCCTTCCCACAGTACAATATTTTGCTTTCACCCCCGCAGTTTAACAGACAAGTTAAGCAAGATAGATAGAACACAATGCAATACTTTAAATGGCTGAAGATACTCAATTTTATTTTATCACGATTAACAACAGTTTTAGCAAATAATAGCATTTAAGAACTTGATTTTATCCCCTTCCTACTCTCAATAATGTTAAAACATTATATAGGTACATAAAAAACAAATGTCAGAAGTCCAGGTGAGGTCATTGCACTCGGCGCACTCAGTTTAAATAACGACAATTTAAATATTTCAACTTGTTCGCGGGGAAATGTTATCTGACAACTTTCATACTAAAGTACAGTGACAAGTGGTAATATTCGCACGGCTTTAGCCGCACGTGTGATAAACACCAATTAGGGATCTCGTTTGTGTAAGTTTATTGTGACTGAGCCAGCGGGGCCGACGCGTTGTAGTCTACATCAAAGGTTGCCTAATGTATTTCATACATTGCTTCTTACATTGACAGCCAAAAATTGATAGCCTACTTATTTACTGTTCTTTAAATCTAAATACTTATAAGTGTCGTTTTGGAGCGTGACTAAAATGACAGTTTAATGTTTGTTTGAAAAATATTTGTATTTCGTCTCCTTAGACCACATAACCTCATTCTTCGCAGGACTCCGACGCCTATGCCCTTTGCAATATCGTCCATTTCTAGAATGGCTGGTTTATGTAAATATACACGTTTAAACATTAGATACACATTTTTATATGACACTCTGTAATATTTTCTAAGGCGTGTATTAGTTTGGCGGCACGTTTCAGTCAGCGTGGTAGATTATGACCGGAACATTTCTAAGTAGAAAATGCTTTCTTGTTGGAAATATTTAGGTCATAATCAGCTTTAGAACAGTGAATGTAACACAATATTAATTAAATAACAAATAGATTATTCCCATCCCTCTCTAAGCATGTGCATCCCGTTCTAAGCACGTGTCTCATACGAACAAGGAGAAATTGAACCCCATATTTTTTATTCACATGAATTGTGGGTTACGGAATTTTTCTAGATATTTTGATTATATTTTAGATATTTTGAACTGACTTATCTCACATCTTGACTGAAACTAACAAGCGATTGCGCACGTAACTCGCCGGCTTTACGACCTGTCACTCATTTCGTGCAGTGGAGGCAATGTGGATGCATTGCCGTACTACAAGCGGTAAAAGGCAACATACATTATCCAACATAGAAATAACAATTGCCCTAGTGGTTCCATTTATACACAGGACAAACATTTGTTTCTTCTGTTTCTGGATGAAACAATCGTATGTACAATAGTGTGTATCCGATACAGTTTATATTAGGTATAGATAATCAATACTTATTATTCCATCTTATTGAATAAAAACAGATGCTTATAGTACTTATTAGCCATGCCAGTTTGGTAGATAGATATTACTGAATATCTTTCATCGCTCTCTATAGTACAGACGGCTAATGAGGAAATAATGAATTTTAATACTATTGCGGACATGTCGATTATGTTTACGGCGCTGTATCCGAGAACAGTAAACTGGTTTGTGTAAAAATCGGTAATTTATGATATCCGATTATATACAAATTATTCGCTGGCTTGTCGGTTCAGATGTTAGGACCCCTAACCGCTGAGTCCGGAGTTTTGGGTTCGATTCCCATGACAAATGTGTCATAAGCACAAGTATTACACTTGTTGCATCTGGACTTATATTTTATCTGTCTATGTTTTCCTTTTATTTTTTGAAATCTTTTATTGATCATCTACTAACTATAATACCTACTTAGTATAGTACTAGTATAGCAGCATTTTAGTTTATAAAAGGCTTCGATATCAGAAACTAAACAAGGTTGCATGGCTGATTTGTCTAGCAAAAGGCGCTGCGAAAAAGGAAGGTTAATATTGGCCCTATCTGAGAATGAATCATTGTATGGTGCTAAAAATGAATTCACCTTCAATGACCTCCAATGCAACTGCAACGCGATCAGGTACATTGTGTGCTATAATTACTTAAATCCCTATTTAATTTGGCGTGCAAATGAGAATCGAATTAATCGCCGCCGTTAATACCGCCCCATTGAGATACAAAATACACGAGCGCCGCCAATTTGTTTGCGAAGCGATCAAACACGCTCACAATTGCCGCAGAGTACGCACCTTCAGTACGCAATGTGCAAATATTTAAAAATATCAATTATCTATATCCTTTTATTTTTTGACTGTACAGGTACCAGTCACAACAATCAATGTTAAGGAAGAATTAGAAAATATTTTCGTACTATTGTGTTTCACTGTCTATTTTAGGCAGTAGCTGGCAGTAGTAGGCAATAAACTACTGCATAGTGCTGCTTTATTTAGGCTTATCACAAGTATCCGCGTAACTCGCAACTACTGCTAGTAGCAGTGAAAATCAGAGCAATGTGTTTGGGCGGTTGATCTACTACATTTGTCACTGCTAGGCCCGTTCATCTGCCACTAATTACCGCGCTCATCGCGAGCAAATATGTCGGCTTGTCAACAAGGCTTTAGCGGTCGTTCGGCTCATTGATACTGATCAGCCCACAGTCAATCTGCTAACGTAATGTGAACTGGGAAAAGCCTATTACTATGCATGCATTTTTTTGATACTTAGGAATTTCAATCACCTGTCTTAAAACGCAGACAGCTTATTTCGATTCTCAACCTCTTATTTCGGTGTTGCTGGCTCAAACCACGCGCCTGTAATTTACAATGGTTTATGATTTTTTTTTAATTGAAAAGAAAATCGTTACCATGCTGAATACGATCGGACGGGAGTAACATGGTGCAGTCTTAAGACGTTAAAAAGGCTTGCAGCCCTAATATCTAGAAGTCTTTAACATTTAACGACAATATTGTATGGAAACCTGCACCCCTTATCATTCACAATATTCTTTGAAAATAGGAAAATACACACACATAGTAATAAATAGTTTAATATCCCACGTAGTGTGAACCAGAAAAAATTCATAGACTTCTATTCCAATTCCCAAAGCAATACCTCGCAAACAAAGCTCTTAACAAGTGAACGATCGATCTGTTCTATTTTTCAATAAAACCGCAATTTTTCCATCCTCGCATTCTGATTCAATCACACGCAAGGCGAAAATATCCGCAGAACAACCGTGGATCCGCAGTAGAGCGCGCCGCACAAATAAACGGTTGATTTGATCCGCAGTCGCCGTGCACTCTGCGGGACGCACAAATGAATCGTTCCGACCAATTGCAACCCGCTGACCGTTCGCCCAATGAAATGAAAAGTTTCGCGGTAATCCCCGGTCTGTTGACGGATTCACGCTCTAAACTGCTGTTAACTATTTTAATACAATACACAAAAAAGTAATACCGTTTAACTATTACATTGTGTAAGGAAATATTCTCATATATATAACAGAAACTGACCGAGACTGTCTGCCAATATACCTATACCTGCATGTGACTGGCAAGTTTTCGTTTGCATGTAACATATTCCATTTAGCCATTATGATGCAACACGTTTTATTTTCAACAAGTTAAATCTCGGTCCGCACGTGTATCCACAGTACTAAGACGTAGTAGAAAGAAACGGTTAATTTGATTATGTCCGCACTGCGGAAAGTGTCAAATTAATTGTTTAAGCCACAAACAAGCAATTAATGTTTTACACGTGCGGGTGTAATAAAAAAGAATTATGTTATAGTATGATACTATAAATAGAAATTCAATTTCATGTATATATTATAAGATACACTTAGTTAACGTCACAGGTTTGTAGTCATTTCCTTCGAAGCCTCTGCGGTTATGATAGACCGGAAAGGCTGGGGAAAATGCCGACACCAAAAAAAACTCCAGGCACACTTTCAAGATAAATCATAAAAGTATTTTTTGCAAGCTGTTCCAGCAGTAAGAAACTAGTACAGTCCATTCCGAAGAGTCTCTGTGGACAATTGAAAATATCCTAGCGTTGCGCAAGTTTCCTCTTCCAAAGCCCATAGAAACGGAGCGTTGTAGAAAGCCACAAAAAGAATGTACCTGGCAGCTTTAGAGTCCCACATGTTTCTAAACCACAGCCACTAATTACTCAGTTGCTTTTTACGTTGTATTTGAAAAAAAAAACAAATTTGGACCTACCATATTTCGGTCTCCATAGACACTCATACGTTTTAAACTTAATACATATTTGAAGAAAATTATTGGAAATCTAAAACTTCCAGTAATTATAAATCATCCTTTATTTTACCATTGAAATGACCGTATAATATCATTTAACGGTCAAATTTCATTATCCATGCGTTGTAATTAAAGGAGATTGTACTAATTACCGCAATGAATGTATAAATACTGAACATTTCTTAAACATTTCAAAGCAAAAACTTTATATTCAAAATGAAGTTTACGGCTATTTGCTTCGTTTTTGGACTCATTTTGATATTGGCAGCCGCTGATCCAATTGGTAATGTTATTTTGATTTCTTATAATTCACAAATTGCAGATTTCTGAGTGTTCAATAAAAACCAATATTTAATTTTAAAGGTAATTAGTTTCCTTGATTATTTCAAGGAGGCAGCTAGTTATAAATAAAATGATGTATTTAAAATTCAAATTTGCAATTAATAAGTTACCCTGGGAAACGCTCTGCTATTTGGGATCACACGACCGTGCGCGAAGTTATATAAAGTATAGGATTTATAAAATTAATGTATTCCTTTTTACAGGTGTTTACCAATGCGAATACAGCCGAGACTGCATAAAAGTATGCCAAGAAAGGTACCCGGATTGCCTGAAAGCCTTGTGCTATGTGAACGAGTGTTACTGCCAGCCCCCGAATTGGTGAAAAGCTTCATAATCTAAATTAAATGTCATGAAATTCAAACTTGCATTTCATTAAAGTTCCCATATGTTCCCATTTCCTTACCACGTGTGCTTTGCTTCAGAGTGGACAATTTTGGACAATTTTATATACCTACCTATTCTTTTTTCTCCCGGTCTACCAACATTAAAGAGCACACAATGCCGATGAACATTAACTATTAAAATGTAATATGATAAAAATGTCCTTACTGCTTATAGGAAACTTTTAAATACGAGTATAGGGCATTTTTTATATTCTGTCCCAATCACTACGCACATATATATCTTGGGACACGTTTACGTCATTCTCCAAGACTTGTCCCTGCTGCTGAATACTCCTGAGAATTCCTTCAACGTATGCTTCACCGAAATAGAAATTGATTAGACTTATCTATTCATACGAATATAAATGCAAAAGTAGTTCTCTATCCGTCTCTCTGTCCCGTCCCATTGTAAAGAATTTCGGTTTGGAAATAACTTGAACCCCAGTAACGAACGTAGAATATTTTTTTCTAAGTAATACACCGGAGCTCAACTAGTTATATAATATAAGCAAATGAAAAAGGAATAAATAGAACTATCAACTATGTGCGCAATTAAGTTTTATGCCTGGGATTTCCAACATCGTATCGCGAAACGAGCGCATTTTGAATCACCTGATTGTGAATACATAACAATTACATAATTTGTCGTCCATGCAACTTTAGATTACTGTACTACTATTTATTATCCACGCCTATTAACTTACGATTAATAAGCGAAAACGAGTATAAAAGGAGACGTATGTTCAAACACTGTTTAATTTGTTTTCACTTGTGTTATTTATACAGTTCATATTTACACAATGAGATACATTCTTCTGTTACTGATTTTCTCAGTATTCCTGGTCCACGCGGCTACCGGTAATTATTTACTCAATTATTTATTAAGTGAACAGCTCTTTCATTACTAAAATACATATAACAAAATTGTTTGAACTAGTGCCTAATTTAGAAGTTTTTTTTTACGCCGCCTTTTTCTCTCAGCATACTTTAGTCTGAAGGACGCACAAACCCACCAGGACATTAACGTGACCTTCAAGTGTATATACTCGTAAGGTATACTGAGGTATAATGAATAAAACATGGAATTTAAATTTGAATCCCGGGAGAACATATGATAATGTCGACTGTAAATCTATATGTTGATAAATTGCACGCTGTAAACAATTCTATTTCAGATTCGAACCGCACAATGAGTGAGGACTGTGTAGTGCTATGCAAACAGGTCTGCCCAACATCCCTCAACGCTCTATCCTTGGACAACATATGCTTCTGTCAGCCACCAGAAAATATAATGCCATAGTCATGAATACGTAAATGAATACTCGTGCTTAATTATTATAGTAGTTTTACGAAAAAGCTTGTAAATGTTAATAAAAATAACTACGTTATGAAAAATCGACTTCGAAACTAAAAAGTAAAAAATAATATAGATTTGATATTAATTGTACACTACCTATTATTTATATATGCTATTTACTAATGGGTTTGAAGTCGGTGCTAACCCTTAAACGAATAATTATATTGTAATCACTTAAATGAATACGAGCACCAACTTCAAACCCATTACTTCAAAAAGGAGGAGGTACTCAATTCGGCCGGTATATTTTTTTTATGTATGTACACCGATTTCTCCGAGGTTTCTGAACCGATTTACGTAATTCATGTTTTGTTTGATG
>DWQT01000732.1:0-20216 GCA_018244895.1 Myscelus amystis hages | reverse complement strand
CCGGGGGCCCCTTCCAGCTGGGGGCCCGTGGCATTTTGCCGACTTGCCACCCTGTAGTTACGCCACTGTCTATAACATACATTAAGGTCTGCGGGTGTCTCTCGCGATATTGTCCTTTACCGTCATAGCGAGGACTAGATATTTGTTTACTGAAGTGTGTAAAGTCCGTCAATTCGCACATGGCCTTAAAACTTTCTCATTATGAGAGGAGACCCATGTCCAGAAGTGAAAAAGTAAAAAAAGTTGTAAAATATATGAAGTTAAATTGGACAAATTTTGGTAAACCGGTGTCTATGCAGATTTAAAACTTTTATTTCTTACCAAAGAATCCAAGGGAAACCGCTTTGGGCAGTGGAGGGCAGTGGATAGCTACTTTAGTGACTACACCGAGAGTTCCTTCCGATCCTATGAATAAATGTTTCAAATGATATCCCGTATTGTCTTTCTTCAAAGTTCGGAGGCAGTCTATAACAGTGCCATCTGCCTTGACCTAAAAGAATACTGTAGTTTTTCTATATATTTTAAGATAATAAAAAACTTAAAAACAGTTGAATCTTTAAGATAGCGGTCAGATTTGATATAGATTTACTAGGGAAGATGAATGTCATTAGTCTTTTACTTTGATATTCTTTTCTGGATGTAATGCTTAACGCAGCGACTTTAAAGGAAGCGCTTATGTTGTTGGTGTAGTGGCGTAGCTGGGAGGGTGCGAGTGGTGCAGTCGCACCAGGTATAAAGGAAAGGGGCATCAAAGTCGACGATCAATTCTTCAAAAATTTATATATCTACTCAACAGTGTTCCGAAATCTGAAATTATTTTGACTATTTTAAAGGGCATCAAGTCCTAAGCTGCACCAGGCAGCAAATACCCTAGCTACGGCACTGTGTGGTGTAAGGGTTTTGCTGGTGACTGGTTTAACATTTTTAATTAAAGCATCAGAATTCAGAGATTCAAACATCTTTTAACCAAGAATAAAGTGGCGAGAGGATCTGTAAACATCAAATGAGATTAAAAGAAGAAGTTGAGGTGAATTTATCCATTAAAATTTTACCACCTACACAATACTTTCAACTAGACTACCCTTCAATTTAATGCTTTTTTAATGGTGTTGCTAGTTAATAATTATGTCCTGGACAGAATAAAATATAGGCCCCAAAATGATGTCGTCAAAACTGAATTTCTCCACGTATATTTTATACGTTGCTAAGTTCCAAGACGGTCTCGCTAGTTAAAAATGCGGCAGAGGCATTTATTATAAAAAAAAACAAGTACATCTCAACGATAATTATCCTCGGGAACCGGACTTTACGTCTACCTACAAAGTAGTTTATCAAGTAAACCTTGATAATAATACGGTTTACATGTAATGTATAAGTGACAAATATAATTTATTGTAGTGAACATAAGTACAATACTACATATTAGAAAAAGCTGCTGAAATCGGTGTGACCTTCAATAATAATAAATTCATACCGCCTCGAGACCCATTACAGAACCATGGAGGTTTCCATAACGAAGTAACCTTAGTCCACCTGCATTAGTGCTAATATTGCCTCCAATATGACATGATCCTTTTGCTCCAAGATCTAGTGGCATTATTAAATTGCGCTCCCGTACATAGTCGTCAAGTGTCTCTAATATACAACCAGCTTCGCAAACTAAGGCGCCTAAAATAAGTAATGGTATGATTGGATACGTATTGGGTACATATCAAACGAAAAATTATGCATTAAACGAAATAATATTATATTAAATATCTTTTACGTCAAAGTGAAAAAAGAACCTGATAGTTCATCTAAGCTGATGATCTTGTTCATTAGTACTAAATTAACCACAATTTCGTCGAACACGGGAACTGATCCACCGACGAGCCCGGTATTGCCTCCTTGTGGACATATTGCCAATCTTTTGTCATTGCAATATGCTAGAATTTTTGAAACTTCATCGGTACTTTTAGGTTTCAAGATCAATTTTGATTGTCCTGACAAAAAAGTGTATATCTTTAGTTTTATGAGTAATTTAAGTGAAATTATTCGAATAGAACAAAACAATACAGGATAATTATAAGTACAACAAGAGTAGAAGACACAGTTGAGAAGTTTGAAATGAATACAAAAGCTTTTGTAATTCAATTTTGTTTTACTTCCAATTGAATATTAAACATACTTAACTGTAATATAATTCTAGTATTAAACATTAACTTACCTCTGCAATTTTTTATCCAATCTATATTGAAAGGAAGCACGTCTAACTCTTGGGTTAATATCTGCCCCTCATTTAAAATTGATTTAAAATAAATTATGTCTGATGGCTGTACAGTAGCAAAATTTTTTCTTTGTATACCGTATTTTTCCTAAAAAAAATTCCATTCTATTTGTGGGTACATACTGCGAATAACTTACATTTATGAAAGTTATATTTGATAATCGAACGCATAAACACCATAAACAAACGCAGCTACTACCTGCAGTATCTGTACATTTATACATTAGTAATGAAACAATAATGTCTTGAGGTGATAAATTAACAATATGAATCTCACCGAAGACAGCTGCGGCAGTGCACTTGAAGCAAATCTAATTTGTCTTACGATATTAAAGTTTTTTAGAAGTTTTGAAAAAATTGGAAGTGATTTCGACATTGTAAAAAAGCGATTTTGAACTCGTACTAAATAAGTTTCCACTTTATATTGTCAAGCTCTATAAATTTACTGCGTATTTGTGATGTATCATGTATCTGTCTTTAAAAGTAACAACAGTAAAATTGATACTGAGTGTCAGAATAAATATAGTACAATCCCTGATTGTGATATCATAACAATTTAAACAAGATGCTAGAACAGTGTGAATGTCACTATTCATGTTATTTTTAGTCAGATAATGATTACTTCATTAATTTCATGTTGATATTATTAGGAATATGATTACATACTGGCGATTACAATATTATAGCAGGTACTTAATGTAATTAGCATATTTGAAAATATGTAGATTTTAAATATCTAGACTTATATCATACTAAATCTGTATGTATATAATTGTGTAAAACAGATATATATTTTCTTTTTTTTTTAAGTTAAACGAATGTGACGCACGATTAATAGGAGTTATTTGTGTTGCTACGAATGTGGTATTTAGATTAACCACAGATAACACTTGTCGCAAATGTATACGTTTTAGTTTGCTATAATTATTCTAATTTTACAGACAGTTCTCATTTACTTCTGTTTGCCTTACGACCAATGATTTATTGATATTATTAATCATGAAGTTTATAGATACTTAAGAATTAGCAAACTATACTTAACAAAAAGAAATCAGATGAAATGTATAATAAATAAATAATATTATAGTTATAGTAATATTATAGTTCATATATAGTCGAATGTGGTGAGTCGTAGACGTTCTCTCTGTCGAAGAAGACTAGTTATTAAAACAGTTTGATCTTCGACAAAGTCGTTTATCCCTTATACCGTAGGTCTTATGTTTGTTCAGTAGCTTAGAAAGTTTAGACTGATTTTGTCGTTTATCTATGGGTGGGCTATTGAATTTTGCCTCCGAATTTAAGTAACCAGCCGCTTATATATATATATATAGATATATATATATATATATATATATATATATTTATATATCATATTCATGCAATATTTATTAGGAATTGCAAGTCGACGCATGAAATAGTGGTAATGTGTATGCGTGCAAGCATACAACTTTGTATCCTACACATAAACCTGGTTTATTTAAAAGTTCGTTTTGGTTTATGTACATAATTATACAATTTACTTTGTTGGGCATGTCTACTACGTAAGTAAATTTATAATATTCAAATATTATATATTTTCAAATATTAACGCAACAAATAATTAATAACTGGCTAGTACGTACTAGTTCAATTAAAATCATTATTTATTCCATAAATAAAATATTTATTCACAATTTAAAAATGCCCACCTTATTACATAGCAAAAACAATTACTTTTTTTAATAACATTCACCGAATAAACTGGTTGGAATCGTGAGACGCCACCGTTAACAGTTCACATCGTATTTTATATGTTTACTAGGTTTTGGCTGCGGCTTCGTGCGTATTTAATTTGGAGTAAAACAACTACCCTTTCCCTATACCGTAAAAACTTCTGCTATCTTTGGAATATCTAAATTCATATACTACATTTTTACTTATTTCCATAAAGAAATTACGGTAGCAGGGGTTGGAACATTACTGGAAAACTAGATGACGTTGACTCACTTCTAATACCTCCAAGAACATGACATGTTCTTGGACATCATGTACACATTGTGTACAAAATTTCACGATGATCGGTTGAGTTTTCACGTGAAACCGTAAGAAACAAACTTACATCGCATTTATAATATTAAGAGGGATTAGTGTGTATCTGTGGTACAAATTATAATTTACTGTGACAGTACTGTTTATCTGTGACGGAAGAAGAAGACAGCTGTCAATGTCAACTGCAACCCCGGCAAAAGTAAGAAGTAGGAACATACCAAGTACAAACGTTACCACGTGTTTTGACGGATACTGATTTAGGGGAAGAATACTATGAAACAATGGTGAAAGTAAAAGCGGCAAAGGATAAAAAGAAGAATACGCAGGAAGTTGCAAGCGATAATAATGTATTGGTATTGCCTCCAGTACGAATGTCCAATGAACCCGTTCTGAAGCAGGTGACTATCATGGCACGGTGTTGAAACACATTTATGCCTAATTCTTTGGTAAAACAAAGCCTTTGTGAAATGTCGACTTTTAATAATTGTAAGCTACATGCTTTTGAGTGTACAAATATTTTATTTTATTTTATAGACAAAATGGATAAACAGGCAGAGAGTACTTGTATTTGCGGCTCGTGGCATCAACCACCGACATCGGCATTTGATGGAAGATCTTAAAAAGCTGATGCCTCACCATAAACCTGAATCTAAAATGGAAAGGAGTAAAAATCTGTATGTTGTAAATGAAATCAGTGAAATGAAAAATTGCAATAAGTGCATCCTTTTTGAAGGAAGGAAGATGAGGGATTTGTATGTGTGGTTGTCCAACGTTCCCAATGGACCTAGTGCTAAATTTCTGGTTGAAAATAGTAAGTCACAACATATACGAACACACGAAATATAAAAAATGTAATGTTCTTGAAATAAACATATTTAGACAAATATATTATGCTTCATAAATTAAGGAGTATAATTAATGTGCATGTTTCAAGTTCCATGCTACTAGAATAACGTTCATTACAGATTTTTATGGACAATAGTAATTTAGTTCATGATTTTATTGATTAGCTTCCTAAATTTTATTATGAGCTTAATTTTCCTGTACTTATATTTCAGTTTACACAATGGCAGAGCTCAAAATGACTGGAAATTGTTTGAAGGGCTCAAGACCTTTATTATCTTTTGATCCATCATTCACAAAGGAGCCACACTACAGTATCCTGAAAGAGCTGCTTATTCAGATATTTGGAGTACCGAAGCATCATCCGAAAAGTCAGCCCTTCTTTGACCATGTTTATACATTCATGATACTGGACAACAGGATTTGGTTTAGAAACTACCAGATTTTGTCTGAAGATGGTGCTCTGGCAGAAATTGGGCCCAGATTCGTGTTGAATCCAGTAAATATTCCAATTGTTACCGTTGTAGAACCCTCTTGCTGATATTGCTTGCCTTCAACTTGTCCCACAACTGGCTAAGGACTAAGGCAATTTAGATTCTATATCTTGAAGATACTTCAGACCAGCAAGCAGAGGCTAAGCTAGTCATCTCAATATAAAATCAAATCAATTACTGAAGAGATTAGCTAAGCCAGTGAATTGACCAATTACTCCATTAGGCAAACGTAAACCGTTATATTTAGGATCTAAATTTTAAGATAAAACACCTAGACTTTTATCAATAAAACATAACACAATCATTTTTAACCTAAATCTGAAGCTTAGATTTTTTTAACTTTTTGACCAATCATGTACAATCATTAAATTTCTGAAGTCTTTGTATTTGCTTAATATGGTGACAGATATATAAAAATAATATTAACCTATAAAACTATAGAAGAGTTTTTCTAAAACTGGAAGACAAATGTTTTTAGTGATTACTTTAGTGATGATGTTGCCACCTCATACTTAGGGTGTACTTAAATTGAGTGTGATGTTTTGATTGAACAATTTGTCTCAAATTAATTCTC
This sequence comes from Myscelus amystis hages, assembly GCA_018244895.1. NCBI lineage: Eukaryota > Metazoa > Arthropoda > Insecta > Lepidoptera > Hesperiidae > Myscelus > Myscelus amystis. The sequence continues at coordinate 14,011 of DWQT01000732.1, read as the reverse complement.
CCTTTACAGGTAAAGATATTTTCTGGGTCATTTGGTGGAGTAACATTGTGGGAAAATCCAAAATATGTTAGTCCAGCTAAACTGAGACAAGCATTTTCTAAAAAAGCAGGCAGCAAATATGAAAGAAGAATTGAAAAGAAGGCTATGAATGAAGCCACCAAACCAGAAACTGGATATCCAGACATAGAAGGACCAGATTTTTTCAAAGGCAATCCTTTGGATAAAGCACATGATGTAGTGAAAACTGGTGGGTATAAAACCTTATTTATTGTGCAAGTGCAAGTATTGACCATGATACATTTTGGGTGTTGTCAAACTGAACAAGTTGTGAAAAAGTTGACAAGTTGATGAATACCCTCAAAAGTACATTTAGAACTTCTCAATGAATTCACACTTTGTACACAACTGTATATTTAAGTGTTTACTAATTTTCTAACATGATTTATATATTTTTTTTCAAATGAATACATAGAAGAATTAAGAGAAGAATCTGTTGCTGAGCAGAGTGAAGTTGAATGTCAACCGGCAATCACGAAGAAGACTAAAAGTAAACCAAAAATGGCTATCAGGAGGAAAGAGCTTAAGGCCAAAAGTAAAGCCATATCAGATCGGATAAAAAAGAAAAAACAATTTTTCAAAAAGAAAATTGCAAAGAAGTAATGTATTTGTAATTAAAATTCTATATTTCAATTTACCTATTCGTTTGTTTTATTAAAAGTTCAAAGGGCCCTTCATCTTTTAGGAATTAAAGTAGTAAGGTAATAGTTAAAATGAGATTAAAAAGTAAGAACCATAAAGTATAATTTATTAAAATTTAAATGTGAATACACATGTAATTCATATGGAAAACATCGAGTTAACAATAAAGTCATTCTTAAATTATTTTGCGTCAAAGCTAAAAAGTAGCCAATAAAATGTGGTCATTTATAGGCAATAAAAACATTCGAACATCAACAGATCAAATAGATACAACTAAGGAATGGGTAAAAACTGCTACACACTTACAGTTTTAAAACACATGCCAAGTTAAGGGTCAAATTATTGTTTACAATTATGTCTTCATTCAAGGCGTACTGTTAATTATTATGATAACAAGCATTTTTTTAGATGAGATTCACTCACTCTACATAATTATATAATTAACAGAGCAATATTTTTATTTTAACAGTGGAGAAATAACGTGCAAGCCTCATAATAGTTATGTTAATAATATAATGCACTAATAACAGTAATTTAATACATTGATAATACCAAGATAAAAAAGATCTTACTTTAAAAATATTCTTATATACTAATACACCGTGCAATATCAAAATATTCATTGATTGACCATACATTCATTGACATGACCATATGGAACTGTACTTTTGTTGGAAAAACATACACTACGGTTGTTACTTAAGTATATTCAATTCATGCAGTAACGAAAATATGTCGTGGAGCACAATAAAACCTTTCCATTACCAAATAAATTATTTACGCACAACACAAAATGCATGAAATGTTCGAGGGTCACACGTCACAACAACGTCGGATGGTTCGAAATGTAATTTAAGTAATACAAAGTCTATTTTCCTTTAAATCTCATTTTGTCTTTCGTAGTCACCTGGGACTGTTCACTGAGATTCTCTATTGTTCAGGTTTTCATTCATTGGTTGATATGTAAGCGATGTTAAGATGATAATTTACAAAAATAGCTGCCACGTGGCTTGGAAAATAAAGGATTATATGAGCCCGCGTCTTTTATGGGAGAATAATACTTTAATTGAACATAAATACTGTTAGTGATCTTAATAACAAGCTGTTTCTTATCATTACAGTATAATTCACGGCTTAATGAAAATACTTAATTAACTTCCATCGCCACAGGAGTTAGATGTTACACGATTGAACACTTAATACAACATAATATAAAAACAATAGCAGCCATATGTAACTGAGAACTCTTAACTTAACTACATATATCTTATGATCAGAGAAATACGTCTTTTCTTACAGCTGTCTTTATTTGTTTTATGGTTAAAGACCACTCGTGACTTATAGAACACTGACTTAAACATGGACGGTATTTCATTAGCATCAGACAAGATGGAGATGAGCAAAACTGTGGATAAATGTTCAATGGCGATACAAAGAAAGTACCAGCTTTCAATAATATATTAAGTATTAATGGTCATTCCTAATTCACACTTTAACAGCGGTTGTAAGGGACCAACTGTAGAGTTCTAGAAAAACCATCTTGTGTACAAAAACATCTAAATGCTGAGTCGAAAAATCTAGATTAACGGAATAGTGTAAAAGTAGATCTAACTTACAATTGAAAAAAAAAGATACATTGTAAATACTGGAACATAATGTACTGAAACACTAGGATAAAACTGGTAAAATAGATTTTATCACACTTCGTCCCTATGGCGCTGCACGCAAAGGGCTACATACAGTAAAGCTAAAATAAATACCTTCAGACTAACAGAAAAAGCTCACCATATTATGTCTGTAATTTACAATGTTAATTTTAGTTAGTTACTGGACGTCTGAATTTGTATTACCGTACAAATCTGTTATGTTTTGCTTTATGGTATGTTGTGTTACATAATAGTTTTGTGAAGTAATTATAATTTAAAAAAAGTATAAAAATTTTCATGGGACAACCCACATTGTAAAAATAAAATCACTTAAAGTCTAGACTTGTTAAAAATATAGAAGATCGTTTGACATTTATGGAAGTACGTGGATTATTTTGAACTAAACTTTGTTTTATCTGTTAGACTAGTGAGTATTATGTAATTTTCATAAATAGCTCTTGTATAAAAATGCACTCGCAATGAATTATATCAAAAATATTATGCATAAATGTGGTAACAACTACAACGTTCATTTTGTCAAATATGCTTTGATACTTCAATGACTTATATTTTAAGGCCTTTCGTGATTCTTACCTGTAACATAATAAATACATTTTTGTTTAAATTTCAATACAGCAACCAAGCAATACATCGATATGTTTTTAAGGCACATAACAGATTAATTATTTCATTAAAACTTTATCTTATTTCATTATAATAATTTGTAGAAGAAAAAAAATATCTAGATTATCATTTTGCATGCAACATTCATTGTTAAGCGCAGATTACAATCGGCTGCCACGCCGGCACCACGCCGTACTGCAGTATTCCTTTAGACACATCAAGGGAGTCGTCGTTTCAAATGTAAACGTGTAGATAGAAAAATCATTATAGTTCAATTTAAATGAATCAAAGTATTTTTTCTTTTTCATAATTTTCGATGGTTTTTCTTAAAATCCAACGGATAAACATATAAAATAACGACTCGCTTATGATTAACCTTATCGGTTCGTATAAAGCCAGGTCTCGAGAAGCTCACATCCGACAGTTTGAAAAAACACCAACAGATACACATGGAACACCTACGATTACGACAAGGAAACATGCAAGACAACCGTAGGAGCATAACAATTACACAAGTGCCTTTCCCCTGGCCACCGTAAGAGCGACAGACACACGAGGGCGCGGCATGCAGACTCTAGGATCAGTACTTTTGGTGAAGGTCTTCCAGCTCGGCGCCGTCGGGCTGCGTGTCGGGCGCGGCGGCGCGCTGGCCGCCCAGCTCCGCCAGGCGCGAGCTCCGCCACTTGCCGTCCGCGCCGTTCATGTTGCGGTCCTCGCACACGCACAAGAACAACGAGTCCACCACCATCTACAATGAGACAACGATGCCATCTTTAAACTCCGTCTCTGCTTCGTCTCTCATGTAAGAGTTCACTCGACTCGTCTCATCTCGACAAAAATATTTTTGTAGATATATATCTATACTAATAATTTGATTTATTAGTTCAAATGATATCTATACTAATAAATAAAATTGGTGTTTGTTTGTAATATTAAAATAACCGCTTTTTACAAAATGCATATATGTGCCTTACATATACCAAAATAACATTTTTTACAACTTTTGTCTATCTGAATCTGTCTGTTTTTTCCGGCTAAACTCTGGAATGGCTGGACCGATTTTGGCGGGACCCTTCACTGGCAAATAGCCGATGTAATAAGGATTAACTTAGGCTGCTTTTATTTTAAAATTTTTACAATTATTTTTTTAATTCCAACGCGGACCAAGCCGCTACTTTCATATAAGATTACCTCATAGAGAGACAGGATGCAGTGAGCGATGAAGAAAGAGAAGACGCAGATGACGAGAGTGGGCGCGGCGAAGAAGTGCAGGTCGGCGTTCCGCTTGAGCAGCAGCAGCCCCGCGCTGCCCGTGACGGCCGTCACTATACACTTGCCCAGGAACAGGATGAAGTCGCCCACGCTGTTGATGGTCGCCACCTGCAGCGCGTTGTTCACTATCGTAGTGAATGCCTGCGGAGGAAACGTGGAACGATTACGAAAATAAAAATAATATCTTAGCGTTCAAACTGTGTGTGTTACTCTTCAAGCAGTTTTAGAACTAGAAGTATAGGGGCTCCGTGTGATGTATATAAAGATGTAGATAGATTGGTTATACAAGTTGGATAATATATGATGTTATTGAAGGCTAACCTTGGCGGCCGCTTTGCAAAAGTGGCATCTCTCAATAGTGATGATGGTGTAGGCATTATGATTCAAGTAGCGGATGAACTTCTCTAGACAGTAGAAGCAACAAATGCCACACTTGAGGCCGCACTTAGCGCAATCCGACCCTTTATCCGCCTTCGCCGACAACCTGAAATGATGATAAAGGTTTGATGCAGGATAAACTTGTGGATTGAAATTTTGTTTTTTATAATACCCATATTGTTATAATTTCTATGCATTTTATTGGTAACCGAGTGGGGGCCGTACTATGGGAGGTTTACTACAATATTTAATGGATCAATGCATTTGCATTTCTGCTTTAACTCGTTAACCAAAGTTCTACGTTAACAATTTCAATTTGGGACAGTATAAATAAGGAATATATTCTTACTTTGCATGGAGATAAGTCAAAATCAATCTGGGAATCTTGAACAATGTTATCAAGAATGATCCTTTGGCCACAGATCCCAAATGGTATTTTAGTAACTTTCCAATGGAATACAAAACTGGTGAAGAGTCGGCTTGTGGGCCTCTGAAATTTTATGATCCTGGCATGACACAAGTAACTTTGATAAGCCATTGATATTGATTAGTTTTGGTGTTACATTCAAGTTTAATAGTTTATTTCACTGTCAGCTACTAATATAGTAACAACATTTTATTAATTTACCAAGCTTTGACTACTAATAAAACAATATACATAACTACCATTATTAGAATCTATATATGAACTTTTCTATATTAATAGATCGAGAATCTACACTTTATTAGGAGCAGTGGAACAACTAGCTCTAATCCGATCATGTAACAAAACTACAAAATAGCATGATATAAGTGCGATTATTCATGCTATTAATTTAAAGAAAATTATAACTTATTTTCATCTATGAATAAACAAGTAATAGCTCAAAGAATCTGTAGGTACATTCTTGTCCTTGTTATATTTTATAATAGCCTATAAACAATAGCTTCTGTGAGTCGTGTTACCTTACAATGAGACATTCATTTGATGACACACTATGTGTTCATTTCTAATTTTGTTCTGCAATAAGGAATTAAAGGTCAACACTGTGTGTACACATATTAGCTGTATTTCACAATTTTGCATTTCTCAGTCAAAATGGAGATCAGTTGATCAGCCATACGGGCTTATTATTTTGTATTAAATTGCAATTGTTGTTATACACAAGTCTCCGGACATTTGAGGATTTAATAAGGGAGATATGGGACATGATAAATTTATATACCCACACAATTTAGAAGTTTCTTTGAAACCTACTACACTGTCTAAAACCTTTAAGAGTAATAACTCATAAGATTGTTATTAATATTCTTTTTAATGGTCTCCAAAACAAGTTATAGGTAATGTAAAATGGCATAGATACCTAAAGTACCAATGGGACACGGCGCCCGCGATTGTCATCTGTTGGCAGCCGAGAATGAATTCACTGCCCCACACCAGGCAGATGAGGCAAATCCACCACATGCTCTTCACCCACATTGGGTCAAATTCAATGTAGTCTTGGGGAAATTCTAGGTCAACAAATAAAAAAAGTATTTCTTTAGACAGTAGTAATGTCCTACTAACATAAACTCAATTGTTATTCAAGGTAAATACTAATTAAAAGATGATAAAACCCTATCAATAACAATTTATCTATAGTTTGAAACAAAAACTTACTTCTGAAACTGGCATTTTTGTCCAAATTTTGTGCATTTACTGCAGCATTGTCCACATCATAAGGCATAGGGGTGCCATTTATGAAAAAGTTTGTTTTGTATGGTATGCCAGGGTAAGTTGCAGTTGCCAAGCACACCTAAAAATTTTATAGTTAAACTTTTAAAAGTTGTTACTTATTAAAGGTTCATATTTGAATATATGTAGCAGACTTTTGGCTGGAGACGTAACACAGCTTCCTCACAGCCTATGAATATATAACATTTACATAGATTTATGCTTTTGGCAAAATTATTATACTAAATAAATTCTTATGCTCCATGTGTTGTGTCATTGAGCTACTTAATACCGGTGAGATATAAAAGCTATTGAACAATTCGCAATAAGTGGCATTTTCCCTTTCCCATGTTAGACTATATCACATGCCAGGTAATAATTTATTGTAGTTATAATTTACGTGATAACAGCAGTTTAAGACATTTAGTATTTTTTTTTATTATACTGAAATTTAATTAAAATTATAAATTGCATATTCTTACCACAACAAATGACCAAAATGTAAAAAATAATATGAGGAAGACAAAAGTGATAATGGGTTGTAGGAACAAAGCTGGAATGGACCCAAGACAATGTGCTGTTTCCTTGAATAAAGCTGCCAGAAATGAAACCCTTGATCGCATCACCCAAACTAAGAGTAGCAAGATCACCTGAAATCATTTTTAACATTGTATATTAATTATGACTAAATTCAGTCACAGACTTTAAGTGGGATATAGAAATGCTTGTATACTTACAGTTATAATTGTAGCAATTATTGCATACCACAGAAAAGCTTTTTCATTTTTCAGTGATTCCTATAACAATGTTATTCATGTCATTATTGTAAACAGATATTATTAACACTGGCACACACAATTATGAATATAATATAGTAATATAAGACTACTTTGACAAACCCCTTGGTATGGCCATGAATTGAAAAAGATGGACAGGTTGCAATTGATTATTTTAACTTTCAATGTTTTTGTACATATTTTAATTTTGAATATAACTCAAAAATCAGTAATGAATGCATTCGGAAGTATTAAATTATACATACAGCCAAAAAGGCAGTGTCTGAGAAACTTCTCTGCTTAGTCCTCAGCTCATGGTAGGTGTACCATAACAAACCAGTTCCCACAACACTGGCAATAGACACAACGATCATAAATATCCAGGAAACTAGAGTTGCCAGCAAATGCAGGATTGACACCATGATTAATGAACAGACTGTAAATAAAATATTATTGTTATTATACCAATACACAATGTTCCTAGCAGGAGACTACCCAGTGCCAAATATCTCCCTTATAGAACACACATATTACTATTACACACATCACTCTCTTTATACGTATAGACAGATTTTTGAAACTTCCAACTACCCATCAGTAATTAAACAGTAGATTAAAGTATTACAAAGCATTGACACTTCACAATGTAGGCAAAAATGAAAAAATACATAATTTGAAAAATTATGGTTGAACCTATAATTATTTGATGCATTTGTTGTAATATAAGTTCAAAAAGGGTAGTCAGGGCATTTGACATTTTGCAAATATCCAAAGCATTACACCTGCCATCAGATGGTCCATCTGCCTGTTTGCTATGCTAAGCAATAACACAGTCAGACAGAAATGGTGATATGAGGAACCCAAAATAGATGTCAACAAAAAATTGGTTACAACTCAAGAAATAAGGATGTTGTCAGCGGCAAATATTTATCAGATCTAAAAGCTTGTATGCCCTGCTTTTCACTGTACAGCTTAAGCAAAACCTCATTAGACATTTAGGGAAATATTCAGTTTTACTACAACCCATATAGCTAAAACATTGGTAGCCACATTGTCACCCATACATGATCCTGCATTACATCTTAATGCTTTAGGTTATTTATAACACAGCTTGTAAATAAAAATAAAAGATACTCACTGAAGGCTATTATAACACAAATAATCATTTCTTTCCACGATGAGTATAAATCAGAAAGCATTTGTTCTATTGTATCCCAGCTGTTGAGTAAATCATAGAAGTCTGTGAACACTTTCTGAGCTAAATCCTTGGCAGACTTGGGGAAGCACCGGTTTAAAAGAGGAAAGGTATCATGGACAGGAAGTGTGGGACACGGACCGTAAGACTTGTGTAGGTCACTAGTAGCGCTGTTTAAATTGACATTATTTAAACTGAAGTCATATCTGCAAAGATTAGATCCAGTTTCTCTATAAAAACTCTGTATGTCGGAAAGAGATTCCAGTTTTTTATTCGGACATTGTTTTACACATATTTTTAGCGACCTTCGTAGTTCCTTCACATCCATGAAGAAAAGATAATTCATGTCAAGTGTACTAATACCAGCAAGTGGAAAGTTTATCAATTTCGGATTACTTTTTACTCCGCATGTATTTCCAAAGGAATCGTATCCATTTATTAGTCTTTGCGGATTCCCATACACAAATGATATTGCAGCCACGATAATCTAAAAAAATATAATTTAAATATAGACTTTAATAAAGAATATTTCGGTCAAACACATCTTCAAGAATATGAGCCATGTATGTTTATTATATTTTAATAAAAAAAAGCTCAAATACCATTAGGATCCAGAACACTATGTAAATAACAAGCCATAGGACGTCGGTGCATCCTTTCCGAGGAGTCTCATTCTGAGGTGATATTTCACTTTGTGCACATCCCATTGTCAATATTTATATGTTAACTTTTAATAATAGTACATTAAATCAAATCGGTCCCGTTTTAGCTTGCTATGCATTATCTCATCTTCCAAGTTTATCTGCGTTAGTGATTTAATCCAACAATGATCTAATTCAATGTTTTGACGCCCACACTTACTATTGCCAGTTGCCATATTATTAATAAATTTATCTTCTTGAAAACAATATATTTTTGCACAAAAATCTGCTATGTAGTTTTAAATAGGGCAATAATATTTAATATAGTGCTAAAAATCGAATTTGACTTGAAATATCTTGGTATATAATTTGTCAAACTCATGAATGGATAATATGTTTGATTATTATAATATAATGTAAATCGATCGAATCACACAGGTTTCCCATAAAAAAAATGTAGTTATTTAAATATAAAAACAATGTTTTCCAAAAACTATACCATAGTAAAGCACAGATCTATATAGAGTCATAAATAAATAAACATTTACATATAACACAAGGGTATTTATATGTAGTTAAGTCATAAGGTCCTAACGGGCGAAAATCATAAATATAAACATAAATGATCAATTTCGAACTCCACATTAACATTTTCTACTTACTAATGTGGTGCTAGAAATACAATAGAAAATAAATATGTTACTTGTTACTTGATTTGTAAGTTAAAATATTTTGATTTTTAAAGATATCGCGCCGGACCCCTTTTTAATTTCATAATAAATTCATATTGAACGTATGTCTGGTGCTGACTTTGCTACTGGTCCCATGTAATGCCATAGAAATCCTAATTAAAAATTATTTATACTCTGTGGTCCAGCGTATACACTGCACACTAGCACAGCTGTAGTTAAATTTGTCAAAGTAATAGTATTATTTAATTTTTACGCTAAACATTATTTGGTGTCATAGGTTTTGATGAACATGCCTTTGAAACCGATTTTTAATTTTACACATGGATTACATGGACTTATAATTAGCAGAAGTCTAAGTAATAATGTGGCTAGCGTTACAAAAATTCACAGACAAATTTATACTAGAATGTATCCCACCAAGGTAGTACTATCAAATGGAGCTTCAATCAATATTAGATATTATGAACCTAGAAAAATTATAAAGGTACGGTACAATTCTCTAAATTTAACTATTCCATATTAACGAACACTAGTAAAAGTGTTATCCTATGATTTATTTAAAATAAAAAAATTTATATCCTGTATGGGTTTCAAATAAACAAAATATATAATTTTGCTGCAAATATTTATGATAACCTATTTTCATAACAAACAATTACTTTCAGTTGCCCTTGGACTTGTCAGAATTACCTGAAGATAAACGAAAGATGATTTTGGAGAAACGGAAACCTAAAAGAAAAGTGAAGGTTGTTGAATCCATTGAAGATAATTATAATGCAAAGAAATATTTGAAGTATCTAAAAAAATAAATACATCTGTTTAAACATAAGTGATTGTTGCATAAGATAAAATAAATCATATGTAGTACATAATATACTTTATATATATTTACAAAATGGCAGGTAGCTAGAAAGAAAGCGATGTCCACAGTAGCCTTGTCCTTTGAATTCTATCCCTACTATCCACTATCCAAGTGTTACTTCTAGTTGTTACATAATGTACAGAAGCAAGATATTTGTAAGTACGTCATACTAACAGTATAGAAAATCTATATATCAATAATAAAAGAGAAATGGGACATTTTTAAAACCTTTGATTTAATGTAAAACAATTAGATTTAATGTATAACAATGTAAAACAATAGAGTAGAAAATAAAGTCTCGGTGCTGAATCAAAACAGCTTTAATGAAAATAGAACTTAAGAGTAAAACTAGCACTATCTATACAAAGAAATTAACACTATCATGTTATAATACAAAGTACAGCAACTATTTACAACATAATTGTCTAAAATTTTAGTAAATTATAAGTCAACTTTGCACTAATGCTTGACATGAGATAGGTTCTTTATTTCAGAAACATTTTTTATATACTAAAAGATTCTCCACAGCCACATGTGCCCTTGATGTTCGGATTATTGAAAACAAATTCTGCTGATAGTTTATCTTCAACAAAATCCATTTCAGTTCCTAAAAATAATGGACAATACGAAATTACAAATATAGAAATAAATGTAAATCTTATTCAACCCATTGACTGGATCACTTTGGAACAATGGTATCCTAAAATAAGCTATACCACCACCTTGTACCCTAAGCTAAGTGAATCTGAAAACATAAAGGCCTTCAAGCAGCTATTCAACTTGCAAAATGTATCATCGAGTCTTGTAACACCTATGAGAGTTGTATATTCTACTATTGATGGAATAGTAAAGAATACTTCCAATGCAGTGGACAGTAGTACCATTCTCAAATGTCAAATTTGTCAGGCTTCCCCTAGTTGGATATTAGCTTAAGCAAGTCACCCTGATTTATTATTGCTGCGAAAAGTATACAGATGCTATATTATTTTCTATTGAATACAAACCTAACAGTGTCAATTGTGCTTTTTTGTCAATTATTATAGTCACACCATCTTGTTTCACCTCCTCATCCAGCTTGCCTTTATCTTTTGCGTAATCCAAAGTATAGGAAAGCCCGTTACAGCCTCTTTGACGGACACCAACTTTCAAACCAATGAATCCTTTAGCTTCCTCTTTAGCCATTATTTCTTTGACCTTCTTTACTGCTGAGGGAGTTAAAACAAGTGCGGCTCTAGAAGGTAGAACGCGCTTCTTTACAGCCCTTACGGTAGCACTTGCAATTGTTTTAGTAGCCATCTAAAAAGTATATAAAAATAAACCTTGACAACATACATTTTCTAATAACATTCTCACGTTAGCCGTCATAATTAACTTGCCTTTTATAGCTATATTAATTACCAATATTCGTTGCAATTTTTAAGGACCCAATGTCCTGAATGTAATTATTAAGGGTCAAATTTTTCATGAAAATATTTCATCAGACATATTGTTACTCAATTTACGAATAATGAAATGTCAAAATTGAGACATTACTACGTTCTGAAAATTTTGGGATACGTAATGACATTGACATATTAATAACTTTTTTTATTAATCGGACCTATGGAAATAAAATACAAGGCTTACTACTGTATTTATTATAGAAGTTTGTAATATTATGTTATATTTAAACGACTATGATATTTTAAAAAAAACTTAAGTTGTTTTTAAATAATCATGTCATTAGAAATCATCAGAGGATAATATTTATTTTATTAGCCTGAATAAATCAATACATAAATATTAAAACATGACTGCTAAAAAAAACAACTTTGAAAGTAATGACACGTCAGGGTACTCCGTGCTCGTGTTCTTCTTCACTAATGATTTTTTAACGTGTATAATGTATTAAATTGAATAGAAATGGGTGGACAGAAGTTCGAGTACGACGAGAGTGGATCTACATTCTTTTACTTTGTTCTCTCCTTCCTTGCTTTAATACTAGTTCCAGCTACATTTTATTATTGGCCCAGGAAAAGAAAAGAAGGTAAGATTTACAGAAATCCTCATTAAGTCCTAAATCGTACGTCCTAATAAGAGCCTGCTAAATTGCACTAGCTATTACAGATATTAATTATGACCTGTGTGTGTTAGGAACAGCAATAGATGACACAATTTAGATTTACAGTTATGTTGACTAACTGATTATGTTTATCGATGTCACAGTAACGTTCGAATGTATAAATCGCTGCTGGGTATCCAAATCTAGCCGCATTTTTATTGATTGGTTTTCCTTTACAGATCCAGCGAAGTTAGCAGAATCATGTCATTGTCCAAATTGTTTAAAGAAACGAATCATTATCGAACAGTCACAGCCCTACAAGACTTTAAAAAATGCATTTATTATGTTAGCAATAATATCTGGTTGGGTTTTGCTAGGATTTCTAGCCATGAAAGTATCCCAGTTTGATTATGAAATGTCTAATTTTGATCCATATGATATTCTTGGGTTGCCTCCTGGTGCTACACAGGCAGAAATAAAGAAGTCTTATCGTAAGCAATCCTTGATACTCCACCCGGACAAGGAGACTGGCGATGAAAAAGCTTTTATGAGACTCACTAAAGCTTATCAGGTATGGTTCTAATGATATTAAGTAATTATAGACTTTTAGCTAGATTCGATGACTACTCCACTCGATGAATATTTGATGACATCTTTATTTTTTTACTCATTTAGACCACCTGGATATCACAAATTTTATGTCAATTTGGGTAGGTTAAACATGAGTGTAATGGATCATAGGCTTGACGTTCAGAGTATTTGCTTTCTGAGAGTAACTCTCCTAAACACTTAATTGACAGTAACTATTTAATGTGTCTAAATGTAATTGGGTACTGCTTCTATAATAGTGTGCATTAAATTATATATTATTACAATCACCAATCTATGGAATATTAGAAGTATCTCAGTTTACATAATGAATTTCATTTCACATTTTATATGTGTACCTATTTGAAAGTATCAACACATTTATATTACTCTTTAGGAACTATGTTTATATAGCTTGTAAAGAATTTGTGTACGATGTGTTTACAATCTGTGATTTTTTCCTTCACAGGCTCTCACAGACGATGAAGCGAGGAGAAATTGGGAGAAGTATGGGAACCCTGATGGTCCTGGTGCTATGAGTTTCGGCATTGCGCTGCCCAGTTGGATCGTAGAGAAAGAGAACAGTGTGTGGGTGCTGGGGCTGTATGCGCTGGTGTTCATGGTGGCACTGCCGACCGCCGTGAGTAACACTTGTATATAGCGCTTTATGGACCGGCCTCGTGGTCGAGCGGTTAGAGAACCTGACTGTGAAACCGGAGGTCGGGGATTCGATTCCCACCCGGGGCAAACATTTGTGTGATGAGCACATTTGTTTGTTCTGTGTCTGGTTGTAATAAAAATATCTATGTAAGTATTATATAATACGAATATATGTAAGTATATCAGCTGTCCGGTTACCATAGCACAGGCAATAAATTGCCTAATTTGGAATCAGACAGCCGTG
>DWQT01000731.1:0-20217 GCA_018244895.1 Myscelus amystis hages | reverse complement strand
AGTGACGCGGAAGACAGGAAGAAAAACAAAAGACTCAAAAATAGAACGTCGACGCCCGAACGAAAAGAAATAAAAATTTTGTTTCTCACCAGAAATATTGTTACCAACCAGCACGCCACACACTTAATCACATGCTTGAAGGTGTCCCTAGATTCAACGCGAATTATTCCATGTCATTTCATTTGATTGCCCTATGACACCACTGGTTAATGACTCGGAACCGGAATTGTAGGTTCTAATTACTCTCAGTACAGAAGTATCTTAACTAAGAACATAATATCTACTAATGTGGGGCTTTGTTTAGTTTGGGATTAAATTGCCGTTCGCGAATGCTCTCATATCACCCATCACATCATCTACGAACAAGAATAAAGGAACTAATCTGTGAAGATTTAGTCTAAAAACCCTAAAAGGCCTTATTTTAAAAAGTATTCGTTTTCTTTACTAACAATTTGTGTGTTATCACGAAATATAATATGCCAGTACCTTTATTTACTCATCCGTACAACAATATATAAATTATAAAGAAATATCCATTTCTATTACAGAAAAAGTATTCCCGCACGACTTTTATTATCCTGTCGGCTCCATCACATTCGATCGTAACATGAGTTACCGTTATAAAAAAAAAACGAGTGGTTTATAATACAAAAAAACCATATTGTGATTTTTAGCGGACCGAGGAGCGACAGCGTATCGTAGTCATTTGCTCGCAGACTCACTTTAAGACAATTGTACAAATTGTCAGCGCTACATGCTTACAACACCGTGAACATGACATAAGACTCAACTCACTTCGCAGTCAACCGAGCATGTAATTTCCTTTGTTTGGAGCAAAGTACCCCTGCGCATTTCACAAATCATAGTGCTCGACAGATTTTTCATATTACGAAAGGAATCTTAAGTAAGTACAAATGTTACTTTTTCCATAAATACGCCCCCAACTTCGTTGTGTTTCAATGCTTTGAACCCTGTGGACAATAATTTACCAGGGATAGAGCGGAAAACAAAACCTATTATATTACAGTATTAAATATAAGGAGTTCTCAAGTTCTTAATAAAACGGAATTTAATTGTAATGTGTAGATATAGTTATAGAAGAATCTTGTTCCCAGCAGGGCTTGGCAAAAAGAATTCATCGTTTATTCTTAAGCCTTTTCGCATCTAAAACGTTCACCACATAACTATAATCTCCTTCGTACATTGTCCCCGAAGAGTTCATTAATTTACGAGTACATTGCAATACAACGAAATTGCAACATACATAAATATATATAACAAAACAAAACAATACGTGCCAAAATTATAGGCGAATACGTCATAATTTCCGAGCCGGTTCGAACTCGAGCGTACTCCTAGTTCGTTTATTCGGGGCGAAGTTGAGAAGTTTCCGGAATTATACTGCCGCCTCACAAAACCTGCGCGCGAACGGAACATGGAAACTTGTACGCTGCCAAGTATTGTGTATCCTCGTGCAGTCTCGACGCGGTTGCAGATTGCGAGCGATCTGTAAAGTGATGCAATGTCAGATGCGGTGAGCTCTTGGATGGGTGCCGACTAATGGGATTTACATAAAATAGCTAATACAACGTAAACATAGACAAAAGAAACACAAGAGAGGTGTCAAGGGACACCCGGGAACGAAGTTCCTTTCGATTAATTAGTGAAGGAATCGTAATAAAATTTTATTTCTTTTAATTGGTAACACTAGAGTGTCGGACGTCCGTCTGAATTTTTCGTCTGATTTTTTTCCGTCTAGCCTCCTTCGCAACGCGCGAACCTCTAAGGAACCTCTTTCCAAAAACCGGACGCCTATCAATTATTAAACATGACCTACGTAATTTTCAAAGTTTACCTTTAAAAGCGATACACATAAGCGCTGATCATGCATGAAGTACCCTAAATAAATTGTTACGTTGAGCCTAATTGAAAGCCTTAAGGGTTGTTTGTGAACATCTGGCAGGGAGTCGACCGTTACCCGTATTCACCAAGAATTGAGACAGCGCGCTCTGACGTGATCTCAAGACTAGCGGGCCATAGTTGAACATGAAAGGGTTGCAGCAAATACGTACATAAATATATAATGTACCATGAAGCCGATTGTACTGAAACTTCATATCATTCGGCGTGAATTAACATAAGATGCTACATAATTAAACGATCACACAGACCCGACCGAGACTAATACAGCTTAAGGTACAGAAATGTCAAAAATGTTTAAGGATAAAGAGCATTTATTGTTTCTATTGCAATTGCATTACATAATTCAATAACATTTAACAAAGTATTAATCTTGGAACAAGCAAAGATATGTAAACTGATACTTTTAAAAATATAAGATGTCAGTTAAAATAGAACAATAAGTAGGTTCGTCTACGTGTGTATATGTAGCTTGTAAGGTTGATCGACTCCTCGTGCGTTCAATCCATTAATCTACGAATATAAGGGGCCATATTGAAACCGGACAAAGATCAAGTGTCTATTCAGGTTCATCAATCCATGCACCCTTTGACCCTTTCTGGCTTCACTGCTCGGTTTTATCCTTCAAGAGCTTTGCAATAAATCTATAGAATGTAAATACACCTATGTTATGTGTAATACGAGAATATTTCATTTAATCATAAGTTGTTTATGTTAGGATGCCGGCCATTTTCTCTTTTGCAATTGCCTAGTTTTGTAACGGTACAAAGTCTGTAACATGACAGAATTAAACGACATAGTAAATAGTAAATAAGTAATGGTGAGTGATGCAAGACGTAGCGGAATTTCAACAAATTGTCATCAATAAACAGGCTAAAACGTGAACGAGCCGAGCACAACTTAGTAAGATAATTTAATTAAATTAATGAAATTAATGAACGAACTAACTTATCAAAGAAAATTTGAATTGCAAACGAAATTAATGATTTCATTTAGAAGTGTACGAGGCCATTGAGAGACTAGTACTCGTAACTTCCCATCGAATTACGGGAACGAGTTAATTCCTGTTACACGAGCCTCGGAAAGAAAACTTCCAGTGACTCTAGTTGAACAGGATATCTAATTCTGCTCAGATCAAAAGGTATAAACGTCTAAGTAATATCTGGATGTTACTGAAAACTGTAATTATGAGAATATTATTCGCATCGCAAATATAAATAAGGTCCATTCCACACTGGAATTCCAGGAAACATAGATGACATTTCATCATAGACAAAGTAGATAAATTTAAAGCCGTAATAAAATATTACTGATGTACTCATTTTGTAGTATTATTTTAACTGGCTTATAAGATGTGGATTTTGCAGTTTTTTTGGTTATGATTCACCTACAAAAAAAACACCTAGAAAAATAAATGAGATGTCATTCCAAATTTAAATGTTTAAAATGCAGTACATATTTATTTATTTATATTTGCTTAATAGTAGGTAATTATTTTTTTAATTTCTACCATTGACTTAGCATCGAGATTTATAAGTTTGTAAATGACCTAGGAGTGTTCAAGTACTCGAATATTTGTAAATTTCAAAAACAACTTTGTAGACAAAATGTTCCATTTCCTTATGCTTTTAAAGTTATTTACTCATTGAAAGGACAAACTCCCGATCGCACGGCAAGAATACGGTTGCCTCCGGGAATTACCATTTTGCCCCAGAAAGATTTTACTATTTGAATCAACTACTAATATTTCAACGTTACCGGGACGTATTTGCTCTAATTCAATACAATATTCAAGTCTTGTAAGAATTGTAGTAGCAATGGTGCTTACATCAATTCAATAATTATTTACGCGGCTAATGTAATATCTGTTATGAATTCATGAAAATTTTACAAATTACTTAAAACGAAAAACAGTAAATTAACATCACATAATTAACCTATTATTGGCGGTGTTATTAACCATTATTGCTTGATTAAAGAAGTTTTATTTACATAGTAGGGATGCAGTATTTCTACGTTTGTAGTCTGGTTTGAGAGTTATGGCTTGTAAATAAACTAATACGAGGAATATCAAATTAACCCTAAATACAACTTATGGGTTAAATTCGATATCGCCCAATGGTGGAAATTAATAGTAGCAGTAGAAACAGTAAGCAAAATAAAAGCACATAGGTAGCTATATCTATAGATGCAGTCTACATAGATGTACTTTGCTTTTGTAGAGAAAATTATTCTGCCAAGTTGAATAAAATATCTTCCCGTCTTTCCGTACGTTCATTATATTGTAATACCACAGCGAATTCCGATACGGACGGCCACGAAAATCCACAGGAACCTGATTGTCGAGTGTAATGATACAATAATTGACATCGACTTACATCACGTGTATGTAAGGGAAGCGCGCTAATAATGTTAAACACATATCATTCTGATTAATTAATTGGTACTTATACACACATCGTTAGAGCGCTGTACTTTAGCGATACCGAAATTAATTAGCGAAGTGCTTTTAGCGAAATTGAATTGAAATTGAGTGACAATTAGAAATCGGAAAGGAAAATTTTTTCGCGCACAAGTTTCATTTCTAACACATTAATTATGTAATAAATATTTTATGTTTACATCGTTCGTGTCGCGTGGATGGGAGCTGTTAACGAATTTTGAGAATGATAGGCAATTTGACGCGATAATAATGTGCTCGATGTTCCCATTAGGATTTTGAGCGCGTTAACGAGCGAATGACGCCGAGGGTCCAATAGGTGCTCCACGTCAGCCACTTCACACCTCGCACGCTGCTCCCGACTGCGCAGAACTCCTCTGAGCTCTTTTTAATACATGACAGTGATGTACGCGAGTTCAATGATACGGCACGGACATGACGAGAAGGTTATTCGATGAAGCCACACTGGCTGAATTGAATATTGATTAATATATCTGGATAAATTATGACCCTTCGTATACTGTAGGGATATTTTTTATTTTATTGCTTATTCATTTTTGAAGTTATTGAAACGTTACAGTGGACAGTCGCATAGTCAAATAAAACTCGGAAATGATTTTATTTTATAAATCAATAAATGAACAAGATTTTTTTCAGTTCAGTTTCAGAGTAAAATTGTTACTTTGGATGCGCAATTTATTGTACTTTACAATATCGTAAACATTCTTTACGAACTTGAGACATATTCAGACCAAGAAGTCAGAGGGTCACGCAACGAAGAAACAGCAAAATATCTTCATTGACGGTAGAAATATCTTTTAGTGTTCGTAATTTACAAATTACATTATTGTTCTTTGTAGCTCATTACCTGTTTATACTGAAATTGTGGCCAAGAGGCTTTATAGGTTAGTGTAGATTTATAAAAAGACCGTATACAATGTAATGGAAAACGAAATTCAATAGATGCTTATGTTTTCAGGGTGGTAACATAAATCAGGGAAGGCTCCTTTAATATTCTATCGGGCGCCAGAGGACGTCAAATGCGCCGTAAATTTCGCTTTCGTGAGCGAGTCGCCTTATGTTTTATGTGCATGTGTTTAGTCGCAACGGCTGTTAAACAATGTTCGGTATAAAGCAAAACAGGAAACGGAACTTTTACAATGGAAAAATAAGTATCGTTCCTTGTTAATTACTTTGCATATAAAGCGAAAGTTGATCGATTTAGGTGCATTTCTAACGTAAAAAAAAAACGATTTTCCCATCACAACTAGTACTGCGAAAAGATGAGAAAGTGAGAAAAGTCTTTGAAAGTCTCTGAAACCAACGTATGGAGAAAAAGAGCAGGGTAATTTAAAAAAACACCAGGTTTGTAAGGATAGAAATATTTTTCGTGAGAGAATAATTCTTGTTATACCATCATAAAATTATAGATCTTAAACAGGCGTAACAAAAATATAATTTTACACTAATAATAGCTTTGACTTAATTGTAATCTTAACTTTTACTATTCCATAAAATAAAATAATATTTTAATGCCAATTTTCATCCGGGCTGTTGTTAATTCATTAGGTACATTTTAAGTGAGCGACGCTCATAGTAATAAGCGGTATTTTAAGAGAAAGTCAAAAGGATTTAAGGGAATAACACGACGAGTAACAACGTTCTTATTACTAAATGAATGTTAACGTGAAATGTAATTGTGTTGCCTCGCTGTTGACAGCAGGATAAACGGCAAATTAGCTCGTAATGGCTTTCATTATTATTTAATTTCCTTTCACATGTCATCGCGCGTTAAGCCTTGTGAGAGAGACCTTTTTTTCATTGGCAAAAGTGCTGAAAAGAATCAAGGAAATCATAAAATACCATTCGATAAAAATTGTTACTGTTAAAAATTACGTTTGTTGGTTGTTTGTTGGGGCTCGGTAGGTCCAATAGGTAATGATCCAGATTTCTGAACCGGCGGTTGTAGGCTCGATTATCGCTTCCGTTGACAGGGACTGCTATTTTACGCCTGAATCCGATCTATAGGTGATATATAAAGATACCTTCACACGCTTAATTAAAAAATGCCAGTAAAGTAACGTAGGTTAACCGTTTTATTGTTCACAGAATTATAAAAATATGAAACACCAAGAGTATATAAATGACATGGCTTTCACATTAATTCACGTCCCACCTACTGCGAAAATCTAATTTTTATTCTCATTTAGGTTTATACATTGTAATTAGCAGTCCACTTTTGACGAGCCCAGATTACCTAAGCTGACCCGAACGCCTACACAAAATATATATGTATTTATAAAAAGTACCTACATACGTGGCAGATCTCATTATTTGGTGTTGTAACTTTGTTTGTGTAAGTAAAGTGTGGTTAAAATTATGCTTACGTAAAAAATGTGTACATGTTTTTTTCTTAAAAAGCATGACGCAATAAACTTTTAATTTCATGGCTTAGACTTACAATTTTCAAAAATAACGAACTTTCATTCAGACATAATTTGCTACAGAGCCATCTAGTGTCGAAGTATAAATTTAATTTACCAAAACAATGCGGTTGCAATGAGATTGTGAATGTGTTTAAATTAGTCAAATCTACAGCTTCATGTGGATATGATCAGATCAGATCACATGAATAGATCATTAATTTATCATGCAATCCCAACAATGAAACAAGGATATACATAATATGTTCATAGAAACAACTTAAGTTGCCATTAAATCGAACAACCGCATCAATGACATAATTTATTTTACGCTTTCATTAATCAGTGACAGCAGTTAAATCGATATGATAAATATGTAAAAGTGTTTGTACAAACATTAATAGCATATCGTCGTAAACTAATATTTCAGAAGAGAAATATTAAACATGACTCTAGAGCCACGTTTCGTAAAGCTAGTAGTACAAGGTGCACGCTAGTGAAATTTACACTAATCCAATAATTCCGTCTCCGGTGAGGGATTACACGGATATATAATCACGAAATCGCGAGATACGGAACAAGATCCAAATTAATCTACTCGATTACTGAGGCGCCACATTGACATCCTGCACATTCTACATAACAGGATACGCCGAACTACAATTGTAATTAGTGGGAAATGCTACTATTAATAACAAATGCTTTTAATATATTCGTCAAACAACAACATACTGCAATTTAGTTCTAATTGTTAAATCATAAGGTGATATTTGCAACTGTAGTTGTTATATTATCAAAATAACTATGGTATTAAAAACCGACTTCGAAACTAAAAAGTATAAAAAAATAAAGATTTAATATTAATTATCTACTACCTATTATTTATATGTGCTATTTACGAATAGGTTTAAAGTCGGTGCTACGCCTTAAACAAATACATAATTATATTTTAATCACTTAAATGAATACGAGCACAAACTTCATTAATTAAAAACGTATTGTGCCATTAATGTCATCAGGACACGTGGAACGGAAGGGTGCGATGCTAAAAACGCTAAAGCTGAAATCAATGGTGGACATGTCCTATATCTTCATTAAACATGCTTCTACTTCGTGTCCGGGCCGTATCGCCTGTCAGTTATTAAAAAGCGTTCGGAGATATCGCACGACGGGCGCCGGCGAGCGCGTGGAGTGGCGCCGGCTGGAGCACCCTCGATACTGGACCCTCGAACCGCGCGCCCCGCGTCAACACGAACCCGAGCCCGCTGCCCTAGTATCATTGTCGTATTGAAACGCCTTTTGTTTTCAACATTCCATTAACAGAACTCAACACGTATCGGGTATTAATGAAAATAAAACTTTACCAGACTCTCTAATGTAAACGTATCGACACTTCAAAATGCAAGTGACAGAATTGACATTTCATACAAAACGCGGGAATGACATTTACATTTACATTAACTTAGTGAATAGAAAATCGCAAAATTAGTTCCTTTTACATACAGTAGCAGCGCTTTTTACTGTTTACCGTACAAATACTTCGTTGATAGACTTTCGTGCTAGGTCCACTAATGTACTAATTAGTGGTTACGATAGATAGATTACAATTCGTATTCACGACTGCGCCTGAAGTCGCGGGTAACCAATGATATATACATATTTTCCATTTGACAGTCCCATTCGCTTGAATCTCAAAATGAACTTTCTCCGCTCATACCGTGGAGAATAAAGGTTGTACGCATGCCTCATTTACGTAATTCGTAAAGAAAGGAAACACTCCCGCATTGTAGACTGCGCAAACAATCGGTTCGCTTTAGGAGTGATTTTGGTACATTTGTATGTAATGTCGCGTTATTTATAGGGGCTAGAACTTCACTTGAGTATAATTCGTTTAATTTCCAATTTCGGCGTATTTGTAAGACAAGACGAGGACTCATTATTATACACTTCATGCGTGATGGCGCTGGCGAACCACGATAGCAATGTAATAAAAGTATCTAAATTGATCATCTATATCCAACTGCGTTCCTTGTTCTTATCATAATACATCATATTAGACTTGATGCTATGATTAAACTATTACGGCTGTCGACGTAGAAATAGATAGACAATGTTACACGATGCCTGGATCGTATGGTTCGTTCGAGAACATCATTATTGAGGACATGGAAATGGCCGACACTCAGTCTAAGATGGCGGTGCAATTGATGCTGTAATCTATGGCGGCTCGGTGTGCAATCAGCAAACAGTGTCTGCTTAATGGGAATTGTTAACGAACCACAAACGGGTTACGACGATATAGGCATATATCATTCGTATAGCTCTAGTTCACTTGCTCACGAACGATATGAATGAAGACACGTTGGCCAACATGATTCTGTTCCAAGCGTTCAAACATAGATTAGTATACGTAATACCAACATTTAAAAAAACATGTTTTTTTTTTTAATTCTTGAGCGTTTTGTTTATAATAAAATACAACTATAATATCAATGTTTTTTACAACAACACAAAGATAAGAAACACAAGCAATTTTCTTTATTCTGTGGGACTATGTAAAATAGAGCAATTGATAATTTCAGAGCGTAATGAATGTTTCATAACGTTGAAACCTGCAATTATATGAAATTAAATGCAGTTTAAAGAGGTAAATAAAGGAAAGAAACCTATTTCTTAACTTCCCGGACAGGACTAGAAAACTTAGTGCGAACTTTAACTCTTGAGTGTCCGCTTTAAATTACCTTGAGTGATTATACGTTCATTTTTTAAACTCCACCCAGTTAATGCTATGTTAGAATGATGAGATTCGTGCAATTAACTTTTATGTGAATAGAGCACCTTAAGGGAACACTAATTAATTTTTTCTTTGTAATCCTTGAGAATTATCAGTTTGTATGGCTTTAATAGTTTTGTAGAAATTAGTCGGAAGCGAACTCGCTGTGGTTAGTATTTAAATAACCTTGAATTCTCCGTCACAATCCGGTACTAACTGCGCGTATGTTCAAGCTATTACCATAAATAATATCTAGAAATAAAAGAACACAATACCATATAATATTCGAAAACAAAATCAATGAATAAATTCAGCCAGAATTTTTATTTTTAACTTATTAGAAAATAACTAAAAAAATACGTGTACGATGCATAAAAGATATAGTGAAAACACGACAAAAACAAATTTGTTTTTTATATTATTCATTAAAAGCAGCTACCCATCATGAACATACAAGTGTAATATACACAATAATACATATATTTTTATACTAAAAACAGCACGTAAATAGCATTTTGTCCTTACACCGTACCGAAACTCAACTTATCTTGTAAGTCTACGTGGACCTTGAAAGGCTTATTCAAAGTTTTGCTATGAATAATTCATTTCTGCGGGCTTACTTACTCTGCCTACTTACGTACTTACCGTGTTACTATATGCCTAACAAAGCAAACCAACTACGTTTCCTTCAACTCAACAAAAACTGTTAAAATGGGCTCACTACCTATATCAATATGAATCGTTGACTAAGTGCACTTTCGTTTTTTATGATTTCCACGTTCAAATTCATCCAAAATCAAAGCTTTGATGTAGCCGCTATTTAGTAAAACACAGGAAATCGATGACTAACTGATGCAACTCATTGACATGACATTGATATGTCATCACGTCAAAAGAAATTAGTGACAGTGGAAGTGGGTTATATAGTGTAGTAAATATAAATGTAGTTCTCTTGTTAAATTGTCGATATAAACGATAAGAGCAGGAAAACAGTACAGCAATGCCATATTAAGAACTTAACACTTTATCTTAAAAGATGTATAACGTTTACTTCTTTTTATCTTTTGAGGCAGTGTCAAAATGTTGAATTTATACGTCAAGTATTACCGTAAGTTGGTCATACTAATACTAATAATTGAGAAATCTGTTGATATTCGCTTTCGCCGTTTTTTTAAGTATGTACATAGTTACATAACAATGAAACACTACCTACTATGATATAGTCAGCAGCCTCTAGCGACACAAGACTGCACAAATAAACTAAAGATGAAACTACTTCACCGCAACTTTAAGTGCAAATAAACCTTGGTAAAGCTATTGCCTGCGTGATACAACTGTCATGGATGAATCATGACCTGTGTTGAAATTACTGAATTTTTACTTCGGAATTTTTGTAAACTAAAATGGGGTAGATTTTCATGCCATGTTCTTGTTAACGCATTTTACTTTTTGAAAAGTAACATAGATCGCCTTCTTACCGACTGATGACTGTAGACAGACAGCTAAAACCACTGGATTCAGTTGGCCCAAGACTCGAAGAACTAATCGATAGATGAATAGGGTTTCCTTTAATGACATCCTTTAACATCAAACACGAGGGAAGATTATTCGTTAATCTGCAATATAAACATTGTCTTATTCTGCACTTTTTTTTGAGCACTTGAAGATTACATCGACCGATATCTGATGTCAAAGGCTGATGCATTTGAACATAAAGTGCGCAAGCTAAGCGGAAGTTTATCCAGATTTACTTTTAGAAGCCCCCGAGAGAATCGCTCGTACGATCCTAGATTGGAACTTTTGTGATGCAAACGTTATACTTTACCGGACCGTTTTATTTCTGTCTACCGGATATTATGGGGATATGCATTGCCTACCAATATTGTTATTTGTGGATGCCATTTTAAGGCTGTCTTTAAATTTGATCGAATATTGTCTGTTTTTCAATATTAAAAGAGTAAATGAGTTAGTTGTTGCGAATCGTGGATATAGATTTTGTCACTTCATCACTTCTCTTGTTCCAATTTTGAACAGGTCTCCTCTCATAGTGATAGTGGGTAGAGATCTTAATTTACCACGAAAGACTATATAAACCTCAGGAAACATTATTATTTTATAACATACTCTAGGATGTTCAGGTTTCCTAACTTGTATTCCTTCAACGTTATATCGTGTGATGTTTAAATTTGTATGTTGTAAAACGTTACTTTGCAGTCAGAGGCGCATGTCAGTATTTGAACACGGTACCGCGGAATGAAAGAGGGAAATTCAAACCGCTCAGCTCTGTATCACTGATTTGATATCGAATATATGGGAATACTATTATTACTGTCATGTAGTCCACCGACAATAGAACTATTAGTTACATTTGTCTATATTTCAGTGGACAAAAGAATTTCATCATAGAGTTACCCACAAATAGAACGAATAAGGTCCCTCGGTCGGCACTGGCCTCTTGTGGAGCTGTCCCGGAGACAAATCACTTGGCCCTGCGGTCCCACAATTAATATGCCGTAATTAGGACGTATGCCCGTGACACTTCGCTAATTGAC
The DNA here is from genome assembly GCA_018244895.1 of Myscelus amystis hages. Lineage (NCBI taxonomy): Eukaryota > Metazoa > Arthropoda > Insecta > Lepidoptera > Hesperiidae > Myscelus > Myscelus amystis. The sequence continues at coordinate 8,109 of DWQT01000731.1, read as the reverse complement.
TGTCAAAAGTTGACAAATATACGAGTGTCTGCCTTGTCTCGTCCGCCACCCCGAACTTAATAACTATTAGCCTGATAACCCCGCCCGGCGTAGCCCGGATTTGAAGGACACTTCACCACAATGCTTGTAATAAGTTAAATGTCAAATTGCACTGCGAAATAATAAAATGTTAATTTTACTCAGTAGTATCTTCAACATTTCATGTAATATCTTTATTTATATTTATATTAAGTAATTACATACATCAAAAACTGCGCAAAATTTTCAACTGCCACCACATTTCATTGTCAGCTTTTATGGAAAATAAAAGTTCTGTATTAATAATGATTATCATTATACCATCACGCCAAGTCCCTAAAGGGCTTACCTATTAAAAACCTAAGTAATAATAGCTTCTTAATAGTTCTAAAATTATTATTCAATCCAAGCTAAAAATGTTAGCGAACATTTTTAACGTTCAATAAAGTTAAATTTCCGATAGTCCACCAATCTGAAAACACATTAAAATTCGGAATACTTAAGAAATTTTTCGTGACGTCCCCCGATGATCGCCGGCAATTACTGCGTTATCTCCAATGCGAATTTCTAAGCGACTTTAAATAGCTATCATTTTCCCGGTGGATTCGGTTAACCGAAATGTTTCAGCTCAAATACCTACGTATCAATCTCGCTCGGTTGTAAGGCTATTAGGGCAATCGCTATGTAGCTACATTCCTTGTCATTCTAAAGTGCAATTAGTTCAGTTGAATAATCGATTGTTTATAGTTTAATGTAAAATACCTGTTAGTTATCACAAGGCTTCGTTTTTTTTAATAGTATTAATATACGGCGCCGAAACGCATATCTTTACTAAAGGTCGTATTGCAGAATAAGAGTCTCTATGCGGTATGGAGCTATGCTCGGAAATTTGTAAACATCGCTACTACGAAATTTGTAAATGACTAGCATTACCGATAGAGCTCTGAAAAAAGAAAAGTTAATTAGTATAGATAATGTCACGGCATTAAAAGTACCTACGTCACTATGAACTAATTACGTAAAGAAATAATTAAAAAATGACTGATTATGTTAAGCAGAATCGGTAAATAAAATGTTTTGGAACACTTTTACACTCAGCCAAGTCATTCTGAATCAGACCTGTCTTAACAGTTCAATGCTGATAAACTATACATAAATATCTAAATACGTAAATGAAGGGGCTTAAGGTTGGTTGCATTTTAATAGATTATCACTATTAATATGAGGTTTTTAACTTGTCTGAAAAGATTGAAAGCCATACAAACGATTTTACACTATTAAAAAAATAATACATAGTTAACAATATTTATTAACTGTGGGTAACGAAGCCGAAGCAAATGTTTAAACTTGATTTTCAGGTACGTTCCGAGGTTAATTAGTTTACTATAAGGCAAATTTCCTGCTAATTTATTAAAATTAAGAGCATACAAACACTTGAGCACACTGAGCAAAGCAGTGGACGCAAATGACGAGGTTTGTTCATCGTAATATGTTGTGAAATGAATATACTTGGAAATTTGTTAGGGCTGCTACCTTTGCACCAATCCAGAAACAAAATGAACTTACATTCATCACATTTACCTAATCGAAATTACGAGACAGCCCTAGAACATCCAATAAATGCCGAAACGAGTATTATTAAAACGATGTGTAAATTTGAAAAAAGTCTTTAACACTAAATGTATTGTATTCAGTGAGCTCACGTAAAATCCTACTGTAAAAAATATACACATCTATATAGGTATTTCTGCCTGTGGATGGCATGCATGTCTGTACAAATACGATTCGAATATCGAGAGCCACAATCTGAATTCAGCTGGATATTTACACTATCTGTGTATGAAATTCTGCGAACGACTTTTAACGTCAGCACTGTGTGGAATGGATCGTCAATTTCATATTTAATAAAATTTAATCTCACTTAACCTAATACTTGCTGTGTTAAGCTAGCAACCCTACTAGAGAGTATTTAGTCTACGTTTCATATTCATAAAGTGAGCCCATGTTTGCGGCACTAGTTTTCGTCGGGTTGAAGAATCATGTCAGCTACTCTTTTACTGGCCTTGTCAGCCATATGGCACGCCAGGATGAATAATTCATGAGCCAAAATGGCGTCCACGCTTATACACTTACTTTCTTTACTTTCAATATTATTTATTGTGATGAACAAAGAATTATTATTATCATACAATTTTATATAAATATTGTTAATGTTTAGTATTACACTCGTAACATACACATGAAATTCTTTTCAATAAACAATAAAAATCGGTATTTCTTGGTTTATGTCTAATCATTTTTTTTTTCTCACAATGAGAGGGATTTAGCCCATAATCATCTTTACATAGTATATAACAAAGTCGCTTGCGCATCCTATCCCTATGTATGCGTAGATCTTTAAAACGACGCAAAAGATTTTGATGCGGTTAGTTTAATAGATAGAGTGATTCAAGACGGACGGAGGTTTGTATATATAACCAGATTTTATCCGCGGCTTCGCACGCGTTGTGATTCGGAATTTCATAATGGCGATATGCAAAATGTGGTATATGAATTTAGATAGTCCAAAGATAGCAGGAAATTTTCACGGTTTAGGGAAAGGGGAATTGTTTTACTCCGAATAAAAGGCGCGCAAAGCCGCGGGCAAAAGCTAGTATCACCTATACATAATATTCTTCCAGTATCGTAATAGTTTCCGTATGTTCCGTTTCCCTATGTTGATATAAGAGAATGTTATTTTTTTAAATTTTAGTTAACACAACAAAACAGTTCAGCAGATCTAATAATATTTTTCGCGATTGGAATTCCGTACTTGAGAAATTCAATTTATCCTCCGACACATTTAGCTGTTAGTCGTTGCAGGGGATTACTGGAACCGTCTTCTTAAAATGTGTTTGGTTGTGCAAGCTAATGTAGCTAACGGCAAGACGTAATCCGAATCTCATTGCGCTCGGTCAACACTAATCTTCACTAGTACTCTTACAGGCACAGATTATGGTATCGACAGTAGAGTACGAACCACGGAAAGACGAATAATACCGGAAAAAATAGAAAGTATATTGTGAACGTCTAAATCTTTTTGTATTCCGTTAAATAAGTTGCACTATTAACTCATATTATTACTCTTGTTCTTTATGTATTCATTACATGCTTTTTTTTATTTTTATTATGATAGAATCTTAGACCTGCCTCGAGCTAAAACAGTTATTTGAAATTCTTCTTCCTACATTTAAATTGTATAAAAAAAAATGAAACCTCAGAAACTACACAGAAACAATAAAAGCAGGAGGTGAAGATTAGCGTTGAGACGTTCGTAACGTAATGAATTCCGTTTAAGTCATCAAATTATACATATGCAGTGTGATCTAAGAATCTCAGAAACTTTAATTTTCATTTCTCTTTAAAGTACATAAATATCCATCAAAAGTTCTGACATAATTTTCGAAAATTACATTATCGTAGTATGCATTTCTGAATATTGGGTTATTATGGTGGAGGTTATGAAAAAGACACATTTTTTTTTCTAATCTAACACCACTGTTCATTTCCCTTGAAAATTTCTAAAAAAGCTCATCTTATATTTTAAAAAATTCCTTAAAGTGAACGTGCCCGTAGCTACTCGTATTCTACTCTTTGATCGATAAGCAATAACAAGTTCGCCGTGACTTATTTCTCCAAGCATTTGCTCGGAATAAATATACCACCAGTGACTTAATTATTTTTTATTTCCTATTTAATGAATGGTTACCAATAACTGCAAAAATACTTTTCTCCTGGGGCATTTTGTATTTATACCTATTTTTTTTTGCTAAACATTACTGTGATTAATTTATATTCTGTTTTTATCAATATTGCTTATCATTATCACGAAATATTCAACTGCATAAATACAATTCTTAATGTATAATTATATAAGACAAATAAAATCATTTCTTGCTTAACACGCAAATATTTGTACAAAATAGTAATCGAACTATCAACCCGTCACTCAATTGTAGGTTCGCAGATTCCTTGTGTAACATACATATTCCCAACTCCACCTGTAATGTAATTGCGTTGTCAAATATACCCCCAAATGTTATCATTTTGTCGAAACCTAATGACTGCTTTACCCAACTATTACTAGAGTAAGCTAGATTCATTATCATGCATCGTTCTAGAGCCAATAATACTACTACGTTACTACAGCTACAGGTATATGGCAAAGTAGTATACAATATTTACCCAGTTTAAGAAATTAATCGTTCAAAGCAAAACAAACATTTTATATTCCTTCACTAAAAAGTATTAGTCAATTACTATCTAAGCCTTATTTTCCGTTCACCGTTCAATTGTGAAGGAAAAGAGTGAAAGAGCGAATGATTGACGTCATTAATCTTCGGCTTATGCTGAACGAGCAAACACTTGAACTCCCTTTGAAACTCGGAGATGCTTGAGGACTAGCGAACAGATTGTCTATTAAACCTTGAACAATTGTATAGAAAGTCTTTAAGAATCTCATTTACATATAAGTGGCTGCGACCCGCGGTTTCAGCCATGTGCAGCATTATTTTAAGTGGTAAAATTATAGCGTATTTTGCCAAAGGCTGATTCAAAAAGACATGAAAAATATTTTTTTTAATGCCAACCATAGGTTACCTAATTACACGTTTCTGACTACAAACCATTTTTCACACAAAATATCGTAAACAAACATTCACTACGATGTAAATACATACGTAGGTAAAATAAAATCCAATAGTTAAGTTTATGCGTCTTATACCTAGTAACATGTTATGATTTTTTGCACGAGTGTTAGCAAAATAAACATTTGTGTGTAAATAATCATTTGTTGTCCAGCGATCCTTGACTGCTCCGAGAGAACCCGGAAATTGTCGTCAAGATTAATATTATTCTCTATATTATTAGTTTTTGTCCTAACAATATTACTACTGATATTAATTAACATGTCACATGTTATCCGCCGTCTTTAATCAAACCGCAATTAGTAACGCTCGAGTTAATGATACATTGACAATGTTTTGAAGAGAATTATTAATATCGTGTAACGCTTAATAAGTTAATAACGTAATCAATGTATACTGAATCTTTACTACGTCAATAAATCTGTTTTTTCAAACAATTCCATAATTACTCACACGGAAACTACTCTCGCCATTATTTTATACCTTCTTCAGTCTTCTTCGTTTTGCCAAGTTATCGGTTATTCAAATTCTAACAGCTTTGACTTTATAAATAGGCAATATCCAATAATCTAACGAATAACCTATGACACGATCAATATCGTAAACTGGCCATCATCAATGTCGCCATGCACTATTAGACATTTGTAAAAATCAATATATCTTCTACATACGAATAGCTTCCTCTGTAAATTGCATACGAATATGTTTACGATTTCATGATGACATGACTATTACATGTTTTACAGAGTTCGTTTTTCATTCCATATCCTCAACCCGATATGAGGAACGCTTGTAATCTTTACGGACCTTTACACGCGTCAAATTGTAATTAGAGTCCGTCTATGAAGTTTCGAAGGGCGACGTGGCCGGACGGATCATCAATTTCCTTTGTACGTGCCAATGTAACGTACGCTAAACATTAATCCGATATCCCGGCGATGTCCTTGAAAGTATCAACCTATGTACTTTATGATGTCGCTCACGTAACTGGAAGGTAAAATTTTAAACTGTTTTTCGGATCGCTTAACTAAGCAAAGGCGGTTCCTATTTAGTGTTTTTGTTGCGGAGAATTATATAAGAATTGAGTTTCATTCGATAACACTGAATACCGAGGTATTTGCATGATCCAAAGTAACTTTTTATTATTGTTTTCTTATTTAATAGGTTAGGCCACGTCATTGAGTTGAACTGAGAAATGCTGAAATCTAAGACTCGTTGAAAATTGGAGACGAGCTAAAATAGTGTTACGTGCGATCTGCTTCGATCTCGAATTATTAGCATGTTTAATTAAACCCTGTCGAGCTTTCACAAACATTTTTCTCAATAATATATTTTCACAAATTCTGTTTACTCACCGCGACAGTAATCCGCAGAGTCGTATACTAACCTCATCAAAACTAAGCGAAGCGCAAACAAAGCTAATATAACTGATGAGTCCATAGCTCTACGAACTGGAACAACGCCCTGAGGAAACATTCAGTTTCACTCCGAAACAATCCCGCATAAACATTGCCATTTGCTTAAATTATTTCATTAAATTGATTTTTTCAGTAAAATTTCAGTAAGTTTCTATGTGAAAGTCGTAAACGTTTTAACGTAGGTACAATATGAAGGACAAATCGTCGACACTGCCACCGCTGTTGCAAACCTTTGTCAAATTCTGCACCGTCACCCGCTCTGAAGAATATGGCACATAAAGAAATGAAACCCTTATACTTTCCTAATTACTTTAAGATATGGAAAGTTATTTTTGACTAACCATACATCTAGCTTTGCCCCTTCCAGCTGTATTAGATGTTTCTATAACTACTCGTATATTAGATATTTCAAAAACTGTAATAAACCTTTGCCTACTACATAGGTAGTCCGTATTTAGATAACGGTTTGAAACTATGTAGTAAATACTCAAATTTTATGTATATTTTTAAGTTCCTTAATTTCAAGTTATCGTGTACTGTTGGCTCTAGTGATTTATACATCTTTAAGAGGCTTGTTAAAACAGCTCAGTTACGGGTGGATAGGATTAGGGAGGGATAGCAATTATGTATGTCAAAATTCCGACGACATAACAGCAGTTGGTGTCTGTTAATCGCCTCTAAAAAAATTGTAACCAGCCAGATACCTGCAAAATATAACCATTTTTTGGCATACTCACGGGCAAGCTTTTTAGTAGCTCGCGTCTGTGCTTTAATACATTTATTGTGAGAGTAATATACGTAAAATAAAATCATCGTAATTTTCCCAACATTCATTTATTTTGTTGCAATTTTATATAAAGATAAAAATTCTAAAACACCGTGGTAAAATTTTATCAAATAGTAACTATACTTATGAACATGTTATTTGTGGTAACATTTTTCAATAACAACAATATACTTAATAATTATTATAATCATGTCTGGGATATTCTAACCAGTCTCGCCGTAATCACGATCCATATAACTGGAGCTAAATGTAAATGAATACAAAATATAATTGGACCAATCGTGGCTGGGAAGATAGGATCATTTAAAAAAAAAAAATCTAATGCCACTTTATTTCAACATTGTGTACCTAGGGCATCTGTGACGGAAAATCCTTCATCATTTTTGGATAGACCTATAACATCAGATTCAGTATCAATGATTCCTCTACTGTACAGTATGTGTATAACAGTTTAATACCTAACGCTTATAAAATGAAGCTTATTAAAATGTATAATAACATATTCAAATAGTTACGCGCATTTCATTTGAGGCATGTATAATTTATTAAAGAAACATCTATCAGCGCTGCAGACAATATATGTATGTATAATATACGAATATAAATACTGTGTTTGTAAATCGCTTGAAAAAATGTAAGGTGTGTCAAGTCTTATTTCTATATGAGTAGCATGTTACAATTGATGATAATAATTTTTAAAATATAAAATTAACGTTTTTAAATAAAGATATTACAATCGGCCATTCCGCTTAACTGCACGAATACTAACAGCGGAAATACGTTTAAATACACGAAATATCAACTTTGTCGTCATTTCAATAATTGTTTTAATAATAAAATGTGATACTTTATAATGTCACTTCTTCTTATAAATGTTACCATACGACATTAAATTAAATGCTCGAGAGATAAAAAAATGGAAACTACTCTACATCTTCAACAGATCCAAAATAAAGCCTATCCTAGTTGGGGAACTTAGAAATATCACCCCACAAGGCCCGTTTTCCCTCAAGGCCCTATCGATACCTTTTCAAGGCGCGTCCCTCCCCCCACCCTGACCAAAACAGGAACGCAGAACAAGTAATAGTCGCATGTAACATTCTTATTTGGTTCTGAGCCTCTAAAAGTATTTTTTTTTTCTAATATGGAAGTAGAAGACGAGCATGCAGTCCACCTGATGGTAAGTGGCTTCTGCCGCCCA
>DWQT01000730.1:0-20219 GCA_018244895.1 Myscelus amystis hages | reverse complement strand
TTATTATGCAAAAATAATATTTGTGCGCTCTGTAAATCATAACAGTTCAGTAATTACAAGCCGCGCCGCATTAATGATGCTTTAGTATGGAATAGGTTGTGAATATATTAAAGTTTGTAAATCTATTCACTCATTGGGATTTATTACCGCTCTGACACATTTTTTTTTTAATTTGAATAGATATGCTCAAACTTGTTCCCGAAAAGTAATAAAATTTTGGTTCCGAGTGCATAATACATTTATCCTTTACTGTTGTCGTGACAAGAGGGGTTATTTTATTACTCTTTAATAAGAGGTACGAGTGCGTCGCTATGCAGAAACTGAGTGGCTTTAGCCATCTGCTTCGAATCGTCGGCGCCGTAATTAAAGTACTCGCGCGAACAGGTTCAGGAGGCCGTTGAAATCCTGAGACGCTGTCCATTCGATTAATGTACTCAGAAACTTTTCACCTTATTTTATGTCTCTGTCCTTTATTGCGGAGTTCAATGCGCGTACCACTTTCGTGGGTACAAATATGTTAAGAGAACACAAAGCAAAACGTTCGAAGTGGCATACAAGTCCATTGAAACCGAAAGAGCGATTACATGACAGAATTGCAATACAAGAAAATCTACTTTGTTTTTCCATTATGACTTGTCATAAATTTGTAATACCACAGATATTTTTAGCATGTCAAAGTGACTGTGGTTGGTCTTAAATAAATAATAAACGAGGTCCAATTTTCATATTTTCTTTGTAAAATTGAAATACTGCCTCGATAGTAGACTATGCAATTGAAATTTTCTATTTGGTAATTCAATGAGTACTACAGTAAAATAACAATTAAGATATACAAGGAAAACAGTAGCCCTGAAAATAAAATAGTAACGTAAATATCGATGTATATTTATTGTTTCTCAATATGATATAAGAAATATCAATAATTTGTAAACACTAATTATTATTTTAAGATACGATAAATATCTTGTAACACAAATTACTAAAGTTATCTACATAAAAATAAACTGTAAAAGGCATTTTGTCGATGCAGGCACTCCCAAGCGGCCATGTGGCTGACCAGGTGACGACCGCGCTGCTCCGAGCAATAAGATGTAACCATTTATTTCTCTTTGTATGGCGCTATATGGCACATGCATATATTACTAAAGCAGGTGGTCACACTACATTATTAATATCAATGGTCATCTCACACTATACCTACAAGTTTTTACTCCGGGTTGTTTATTGGGTATTGGAGTGTAAAACGGAGATTAAAGACGTAAAATAAATTAAGGGCTCTTTGGCAAACGTTCACATCAGTGATTGTACCATTTTATAGTCGTGGATTATCGAACTCGAAAAGACCTTAGATAGCTCTTTGCACGCAATGAAATCTCTTGTCTTGCAGCGTAAAGTGAACGAAGCACAATTTTTTTACAAAAGCAAACTTTGTAAAGGCTCTTCATAGTTTAGCGTGGGAGGGAGAGCTAAAAAGCTTCAACTTGTCGGTTCACGTTTCTTGTTCTTCAGCGGGGCCGCATCCGTTCGCTCCTGTTCTCATTATTTAGGATTTCGAGCGCGAAAACAAAAGTGGCGTTCTCCATAACACATTTTATTCATGCTATACGTGACCGCGGAAACTGGACCAGTTTGCACATATGTAGGTATCTCATTTAGTCTGCACGAGCAGATGTAAGCTATTTTTAATATACTCCTGCGAACCGCCTCCGCTTTCGTATTTTGTTATAATAATGTAGCATCGTATGTTTTAATAAGTTTAATGATTGCGATTATGAGTTTACGATGCGTACGCAGCTCGTACTTACCTCGGGACGGTAAAAATGTTATTTATAATATTTCAAAAGAAATAATTTACAAAATTCACCAATTTGACTGAAGCATAAATTCCCTGTGACATCTACTAGTAACGCAGGTCTTCTTACTAACTACCGAACTATATGTTTCTGATTTCAACAATATTATACGGGATTACATATTGTACATGGTTCAAACTCTGCATGTATTGGGTTGTGAACAGAAAACGGAGTGTAGTATTATGTAAACTCACGAAATAAAACTTTAAAATTGATGTTTAAAATCGACCTTATGCCATAGTTGTTCTTCATATGAATTACATTTGTAGGGATTCATGCATAAAGTGATATTTTAATTCGGCCGCGTGGTATGTTATCATCTATATTATCAGATTCTCGGAATTACTTTTATCTGTGTTTTTTTCTACCGGGGGTCAGTTTACCGAGAACTTTATTGTCAAAGCAGAATTACGTGTATAGAAATGTAAGAAATTCCGTTGCGCTTTGAGTATCATTTGGGTGTTTGAACGAATCTTTGTACGGGCATGCCGCGGACAAAAGGCGCGCAACGTGGGATCCTAAGAGATTGTGGCGTATTCACAATGCTCTTTAATAATTTTAATGGTCTGAAGGCGGCTCTAAAGAGCTCACAGGGAAAATTTCAATAGATATGGATAAGTGCCCCTGATAGCACCCATTATAAGCTTATTTACCTAAGCAAGGTAGGTTTTATACGGACGTAGGCGCTCTTATGATATTGTCCATCATTCTGATGTTCGAAATATGTGCATTCATGTGGAATGTAACGCTTCGATTAGAATGTAATGAAAATGGGCGTGTGTATTTTTTTACAAACAATTTCTGTTTCATATTTATGTCATAAAAGAAATCTTATTATTTACCAGCAGAGAGCCGTGGTTTTGTTGAGTCTGCCATCGTGACAATAATGCAAAAGCACTGCACACTGTGGTATGATGGCAGAAACCCTAGAAATAGGTTCGTAAAGGTTTGTGAACGAATTCTGGACAAAGTATTCTGCCAGGTTCGACGGCATACATCATGCATGTGCGTCAGACGATACTCCCGTTTGGCGATGTTTAAAACTCCACATAAGCAGTAGTTTATATATAGATACATATAGATAAATAAACCTACAGGTACATATACAACATTTTTAACCTACCTGAGGTAGGTTAAAATTGAGGCTACCTCGCATGTAGGTTATTACCAAAATTGACTGGCAGGTTCCTAATTGACTAGAATTTGACAAAGTAACACAAGTATCGTGTAACGTGTGCAAACCTGTTGCAAAAAAATACTCGTAAGCCTCCAAAGGGTCAAAAAAAGTTGGTCATCGCTTAACTAATTACTGCCGGGCATCGGATTTCGTGTAAATCGATGAAGATTCAGTGTGAGGTCCACTTTTTTGGGAATCACCCGCCCCGAGCCCCCACTGAGCCCTCGGACCCACACCCGAAATGTTCCCACAGTCTTGCGCTTTTATTTAACCAATGAATATTTCGATCGTACTCGTAAAACACCAATCGGGTAAGTCGAAGTGCGTATTAAGAGTCGTATAAAGTCATCTTGCGTCGTAAAATTTTACCTAAACGATCTCATTACCTGATAATTGTTTAGCTTGTTTCTACTGTATGAAATGTCTCGTCTTTTCTTATACTGAATAATATTTTGATATGAATGTAATGTTTTGCGGCTTGGCATAAATATAATGCCATTTTATTGGGACCCCGCCCTGTCTGTCGGCTCACTTAACCGTTCACATGCTCCTATTGTGCGACAGTTCAATGGAATTTCCGCGTTGTGCATTGGGCCCTGTAGGTGAATTTACCATTCATGTTCCTCCACACTCCGCCAACAGCTTAAAAATGTTCGTTTAAATAACAAATTCACAAAACTATCACATAAATGCAGTGCAGCAAGATTACATTTCGGTGATATTTGAATAGGATTGAAGTTGTTTAGGGTTTATTGAATAGTATTCGAAACATGTCCTTATTCCCATTACAAGTATAACCTATAAACAACCACGCGCGTTGCGTAATTAAGTAAAGCGGTACAAAATATGATTTATCTTCAATTGTTTCAATTATATCAATTTAATTTCAATGTTTAATTTCAAACGATATTTAATGCAACGCATAGTGACCAGTAAATAGGTTGGCGGTTGGCGACGGTTATTTCTTCACGCTCGACGCTCGTGAAGGGCTGGCCCACCTGTTCTTGCACAAATGCAAGCAATATTCTGTTTTATTATATATGCTATAAGGAAGTTTAGCATGTAATTACGTTTACGATTTATTCATACCATTTTTAACGAACCCTATTCTTTTTAATATGCCTTCACGCACTGTGAGAGCGAAGATCCTATGTGGGTTCTAGGAGTGCTTTGATCCCACCACAAGTTCGTTTACCAAGAGGATGTATTAATAATATTGGTACATTATTTAAAATAATCTATATATATTTAAGATTAAATGTCCATATTATAGATGTATTTTTAAAAACATACAAATATTTACCATAACAATGTAGTTACTGCTATGTTAGCGTCAGTTTATAAAAAAATGTAGATCGCTTAATATATATATTGAAAACAAATTTGTAAACAAGTTTCGAGTAGGTAAATAATAACAAGAACGTTGATGCTGTCGGCAAAAGCTGTGATGCGCTTTAATACTGTTCCCGTGTTGTGTACATATAACTTGATGCGGCGTGGGGATACACCGGCGGGCGAGTAATAAGCCGCGAACAACACAAATATTTATGGAATACAATGGACAAATGTTCAACGATGCGGCTTTGTTACATGTATGTCTTTAGAAGTTGCTTTTACGCCGCTGGCCGGTCATCCATATTCGTCTGACCGTCCACCTTTCCTACATTTCGGTACTGTAGATATTATAAAAACATTTTCCTGCAATTGAAATCTGGTCGTAAGAAGCACGATCTCTATGACATACTCAATAAAAAACTAGCTGTAAATTCGCAAAAGAACGATAAGCTGATACGTAAATAAGTAGTATGTTACATGATACGATGAGTTTTCTATATTTGCAAGTTTGGCTGGAATATCGCCATGTAACGGAACCGGAATACCGATTTAAAGACGTAATTGAATTACGGGATGCTGCAAAAATTGCGTCGCAATAAATGGAGCTAAAAGTAATCGGGAAAACTCTGGCGCTGCATCGTGCCTCGCTACCGGCGACAATTCAATTGGGTTGTCGGTAACCGGTTGACCTCGTCTGATTTAACTATGTTCGATACACGTGAACGCTGGCGGCAAACGCAAAGTTTATGCCTCGGTGGTGGTCGGTTTAAATGGCGGTTCGGAAGGTTTTTAAACAACATTTATTTCTCTATTTGAATATTTGATAGGTAAATATCAATATTTCTATTAATTACATCTTGATACGTAGTTAAAAAAACGTATTATCTATTCCGTTTTAAGCTGAATCGAAGTTGCTGAAATTGTTACCTCTTTCGAGAGTTTAGCGTAGTGGGTGCGGAGTTCAGCGATCATATTCCTCATCTGCTGGCCCTCGTACTTGAGACGGCCAACCTCGCTGTCCAATTTGTCCACTCGGGTCTCTTGGGTGCGAGCCAGGTGAGCCAGATCGGAGGTCTCAGTGAGTGCTTGTTTCAACTGCAACAAAAGCTTTTTTCTTTGTCTGTGGTTTTGACGTTGAAGTGTTTTCATATTACATACAGAGAAAGCTACGGTAATTTTTAACTATCGCATAAATCATAAAATATCGAAAGTTAACTGTCGGGATATTGAAAGAGAGAGTAATTGAGGTAGATGTTTGTTCTCTGAATAATTAACTTGTGTTATGTCTTTTTGTGGTGTCGATGTACGAGTATGTACTGTATGTTAAGGAAAATTGTTTTTAATAAAAACTGATTAGAATGAGTGTTATTTTAACGTCTTACGTCGTTGCGAATGACGTGCAGCTGGCGCAGCAAGGCCGAGTTGTTCACGCTGTCGCCCAGCTCGCGCATCTCGATGCGCAGCTCGTTCATTGAAGTCTTCGCCCACTGCAGCGTGGTCTGCTCGTTGCGCTCGTGATTATCCGTGGGCACGGTAGAGGGACGTTGCCTAAGGAACACATGTACACATTTTACTATCACGAACGAATAAGGCGTTCAAAAGTCAAGTGATATTACCAATCCTATATCATCTTTGCGACACGTCCAACGTAAAAAGTTGGTTGGTATACGTTGGAAACTGAAGGAAACTATTGAAGGAAACTTTCATTATGTGTTTGTATTCTCTTAACGACATTGATTGATAAATTGTTTTTTTTTTGTTATAATTCGATGTTGCAAAGCATTTATGTAAGTACACTAAACGGAAGCTTATTGTGGAAGATACAGGACACGTTACTCGTGACACAAATTTTCCTAATATTGTGCCTTCATTTTAGTACTTTGTGCAAAATATTTTCATATATCATACTCCTACCACAAAGTTTCATTTCATTACGTCGCGTCGTTTTGCTGGTAGCATTTACGCTTGTGTGGGTTACCTTTGTGAGGTACGAGGCGCACTTTAGCGTATTTGGAAGCAATTACAAAATGCTAACTATAAAAGCGGAATACAGGATATTACTTTATGCAAGAGCGCGCGATAGCAGGGGGCCGTGCGCAGGGCTCAGGGGCAGAGGGCGGGCGGCGACGTGTCTCCTGTACTCGTGGTAGCGTATAATAACGTTTTCCCTGCCTCGTCACACTATTAGCTAGATAACTAATTACATCACGTTGCAACGTCGACGTAACGCACTTTGCCCCCTACCAAGTTACCTATCTATCGTTATTAGTTAACCAAGATCAAATATATGTAAATTATTAACTCCGAGACGCAACACTTTACAAAATCTGCTATCGACTTGAAAGTAAATTAGAATCTTTATAAAGGAGCTGGAGCATGAACCACGACACCAGTGGCAATTTTGTACGAGTACGTACGTACGTACGAGTACGAAAGCAACGAGTTGCACATCGCGGAAAATATAATAATGCCACCATTTCAGTAATGCGGTGTAGTTTCCGCATTTGTTTAGTATCAAAACCTTTCTCTCAGAATCATGAGGAATTAACTGAATTCATTCATGCATAATATTCTACAATATTATGTGGAACGCTGAGTTTAGTTGTAAGTATAAGTTTTTGTGAAAGCTGCCGTTGATAACACTACGGCGCCATTGGCGGTACACGGGCCGCCCGCGACATGAACAAATATTTAGAAGAGAACTCCCACATCGCTAATGAGAAAAGTTACTTACTCATTACACACAGAAGTAAAAAAATATTTAAGTACAAAAGTAAAAAAAATGTCGCATTAATCATTAAAACTTTTTTAGCGATCCTACTTTTTAATTGTACCTTTTTTGTAATACGACACTTTTTCAATTACCCCTTTAAGTACTTTAGTAGATTTTAATTAGGTTCAATTTCTAAATGTTTCTAAGTGTTTTCTAAATGTCTAAATTTATCAGACATGTTATGTTTAATAAATATGACATTAGGTAAAACTGAAAAATGTATAATGCTTTGGTTTTGAAAATCACAGCACTTCTCATAGATATAAAATGCGTAGTCTCAATATGTTTCTAATACTTCGCTTATCAGTCGATTCCGGTGAACGCATTATCTATAGTTAGATTTGAAAGTATTTTAGTTAGCATTTTTTAGAAAATACACCGAATTTCAATATTTACTTTAGTGTATCGGGCCGTCAATGTTTGTCATTCACAAATAAAATTAGACACGGTAAGCTAGGTTATCGGTTCATTTTTTATTCCTTAATTTTTAAGATAACAATATTTGGACAAAGATACCTGTTGATGTTTATATGTTATTCCCTATCGATATTTTACTTATAGGACATATCTGATAGGCAGGCACGTTATCAATCGCGGCGGCACTGATACGAACGCCAAGCAGCCGACTACCCTACAAACCCAAGTAATTTTAAATGCACTAGACACCGTAATTGACGGGAATTTGTAATGTAATACTATGCTGACAAATAAGCCTCGTAATGAGACGCAAAATGTCATAATATCACGATTTATAAGAGCCCGCTCTAACTTAGACACTCTTTGTATAATTTTCTCTTGTAAGAATTAGAGTTAGTAAAATAGCAATCTACATTACCTATATATATATAGTTCATCAATAGTGTATGTATAGAGTATAGAGTATATTTACATAACCATGACTCCATCTGTGAGTCATGTTAGTACAGTGATAATAACAATCATCGTTTCGACTGTACCTGAAGAAATTTTCGCGAAAGCCATATCGCAATATAAAAATCATTATTGAAGTATTACCATTTCAGTAATTTTTTATTCGCCAAGCAGGCGCAATATGAAATGAAATTATATCACGGAAGCGAGATAAAAATTAATAATAATTGGAGGACTGAGAAATTGCTTTTTTTTCACGTCAATTGTATAATTAATTGTAAATGATTCTTTTCAAGAAGGCTAGCGAGGGTTGTTAAAGCTGCATTCAATTCGGTACTAAGGATTTAGGTGGACCATTTCTTGCATAATAGCAACCAGCCGCGTTTATTCGGCGTTATAAATTGGATTTCTTTTTAAATTATCTTTGTAATGTATGATTTTGCGAATTTTGACAAAGGTACATTTGATTTGGAAATATCGATATTCTCTTTTTTTGATAATGAAATGAGGTAATACAGCTCTTGTCTAACCCAAAACATAAATTTATATTAGCATTATAATAAAACGACTATCATATAATTTTAAATATAATGTTTACTATAACTTACCATATTATTTATTAACATAGTAATAATCGATTTAATTCGTTCAAAAATGTAAACCTAAATCAAATCACCAAAACATATATAATTGTTTCATTGGGATGACATAAAATAACTAACCGTAAATAAAGTTAATTAACAGAATTGCAATAACGTAAATTTATGTGTAATTGAACCATGGCAAAGGTATGTTGCATCGCATCAGTAGTATTGAATGTTATGATGGAAGGATTTTACGGAAATAATAAAAAGATTTTGTATTTGCAAACGTTCCTTTTCATATTGGACGGGCGTGAGCGCTCATCACGTTCTAAAATCGCCCGACGGGATGTAAAATTGTTTTGTACCGACAGATGCAGCGCCATATGCGCGTTAAATGGCGTTAGAAAAAACCGGTCCCTGCTATCGTCGTCGCTACATGATACAGGCATTGCCTTTCGAACGAAATAGAGCATCCCTTGTAAGATAAATATATTTTTAATACCGAAATAGCCGATAAACTAACAGTAGTAATACGATGACCGCCCACGCGGTTAACATAAAATAGGTAAAAATCGATACATTCGTCATCGGTGTTCCGTTACTACTTAATTGTTGCTCGAATTGTCGAAATCAACGTTCTTATTAAAACAGCTGATATCGAAGTTATAGTATTATTAATCTGAGGCAAGCTGCATTATGTATCGTTAATATATTACGGTTGACCAAACCTACTTTCATATTTAAAGAATCCAAGAAAAAAACCTCTTCTTTGAATGGACCCTACGTTTAAGTCATAGGGTCACATTTCTAATGGCCGCACGCCTCAAAAAACGAACGTCGGCCAAATGTTGTCGAATAAATATGCGTTGGAGCACCTGCCTTTTATATTAGACGTTAGAAAAAGAGCCGGCTGTGTATTTCGAGGAACTTCTAATTAAGGGATATTCCAGTTTCGATAATAAGAACATGGAAATTGCCCTATACGTGTTGCTGTCCGTTCGTTTGGAAATAAGTTGTGATTTGAAACTATAACGACATGAACTGGACAGAGGTGTTATATTGACACAACAACCATAATAGATTTCATATGTGAAGTCTGTTTATGATATTTAATTCGGGGTCTGTTAATACGAATTAGTGCAGCATGAACAATTCAAAATTTGCCTTAATGATAAAGTCTAGAGTTTCCGGGGTAGAAAGTATTTAGTACCGAATTAACAACAGGTAAATTATTATAAATTACGACTTGCAATGCATATTCCTGCATTACGATACGATATTGTCTGTAACATCTAAAAATGCAAACACAATTGTAGTACCTATTCAAGTGATTTTAAGTGACATAAAGTAAAACCTTCGCAACGCAACGCAGATATTAATTATATTAGGTATCATTGTAATAGTACAATCTATCATTAATCTATCATTAATAATAGTACTATCTATCATTGTAATAGTACAGTCTGGCCCCTATAGCATAATATTATTCAACAAAACAGCTTTTCGCATAGCGCAAATCTTCCATTTCTATATTTTCACTCTCTGTATCCTTAGAGATCATTGCAATAGAAAAATATTTTATTATTTTAACTAGTTATATAATATTTTATCTAATGTTCTACTGCATGGAACTGAGACAGACAAGTATTATACATATTTTAAGGTGAAATTAACTGTAAAGTTCAGGTGAGAATTAAATTATTGAGAACGAAAGTATATTTTTCTTGTATTAAAGGCTTGTTGTTTTAGAAGCATTCAAATCAATTTTGAGCATGTAGGTAGGTTGCAAGTTACAAGTTGTAGATGAAACACAACCTTGGTTATATCGCGGAATCTATAAACCGACAAAACACAAGTAAATAATAACGTACATAATACTTCGACGTCGTTATGAGAATTTCAAAGAATGGAAAAATTATGAAAATATATTTACATTGTTACGACGCGCGATTTTACTACCAATTAAATTTAATTGCGGCTTTGTGGAGGCGAGCGTATGTGGCGGTCATTTTCCTTTTTCTTCGGCCACTTGATCTCGCATTGGATAAACATTCGCGTTTTGTCTTCTATTTTATAACGTCGATGGAATATCGCTAATGCATTTTTTTCGAGCTATGCTGCGCACGCGCTCCCTTTGTCAACTGCCGGATGTGGGCCCGTAGCACATTACTTCCGGCCGGTATATAAATAAACATCCCATTAAGCCAGATGTCTGGCCCCTATAAGCACCAACTGAACCCTTTTTGCTTTGATTTTATATTTTTTACGCAGAAATTCGTTTTCAAATATCAGTTGCCAAGTTACAAGTAAATAAGTAGATAATTATAATTGTTATTGCATATGTAAGTTTTATTACTTTTATTGTGTTTAACTACACATTAAAAGTTATGTAATTTCTGAAGCCCTAATAGATACATTCGCGTACGAATCGTACATTTCCCGAAACAGGATCTTTATAAATTGCTTCGTTGGATGACGTACGAGTACATAATTATAAATCGGCGCGATCTTTGGTTTAAAATCACAAGAGCCAGAACGTGATGGCTATGAATCAGTTTTATTGACACAATTAGTAACCGGACATAAGTCTAGCTATGGTTTGGAAATTGTCAAATAATATATTATTATTAGTTGTAAGCACAGATTATATTTCTGTTTAAGATTATCAAATAGGTGAAAAAACGGAAATAATAACCAAAAGGATTAATGATTATTTTATTTTATAGTGATTTATGTTTTTCTTAGATAATATGAAATACATAATATACATTCGAATTGCAATGTATCAAATGAAGTAAATCTACTAAATTCCGTTATAAATTATAGTTATATTTCTCAAATTTATTTACTGTGTTATCCTAACACCCCCACTACATACTAAAGTCCCTAGGAGATATTCTCTAAAGGTATGAGATACGAAGATGAGCATTACTCGGAGCCTACTTTGCTCATGATAAAAATAAACGTGATAAAAATCGAGTAGCAAAACAGCGAACAGCTGGCGACATAGCATTTCAAGTATGCAAACTCATTTTATATACCCGGGACCGCTTTATTGCAACAATATCGAGTCGTTAAGCCGAGGGTCCAGCTTCACGCTACTACAAGGAGATAAGCATTAAAATCGAGAGATTTTTAGTCCGCCATTCACAGAGTTATGTTGGTTGGCGCATTGAGTTATGCGCACTCGTACGGTCGCAGCCAGTTTGGTCTTGCGTCCACTGCACGCGCAGGTGTTTTCAAAGAGCCGATAAGGTTTTAATTTATGAAAAATTTACGAAGCATAATTTTTATAATTGCTAGTGTAACAATGTAAGCTAACCATACCATTCTAGATCTTGTGAGATATCTATATAAAATCGAGTTCGAAGCCAGATTTCCTCCAATGAACAGCGGATATCAAAGTCATTGAATCGAATCTGAGATTTAAATGGAGCTACCGAAATCTAATTTAAAAGGTCATCTGGTCACTCGCTAGCAATATCTATTCAAATCAATTTCAAGATCGTACTCGAATATCCGTTTCAACATTAGTTTCATCTCTGCACTGATATACCTGCTTATGGAAGGCGAAAACTTTCAGCTGGAGATTGGAACGTTATTGATAAATCTATTCAAATGGATTTCATTGTTCGCTTAAATGACCACCATACATTTTTTTGCTACATACCGACACGGACAAAATCGACAGTTTCCATTCAAAAACCGTAATTCAGGCTTCTCAAATGTCGCAACTTTATAAATTTAAAGGATCTTCACAAAATAAAAATTCTATAGAACATGTTTTATTTCATTTCTAATTTCTATTTCAATAACGGGAATTAAATCTTCTACTATTGGCCACAAAATAAGTAATTGAATTTGATTAACTGATTTCTTGGCACTTATATACAAGCGACTCGAGGAAAACTGGCTTTTAAAGACACATTAAAAAGGGGTTAAGATGTTCGTTGCAATTCAAATACGTAATGATCTTTAATGATCCGAATTGGATACCGGAATATCGAAATTTATAATCGAGTAACGATATGACACGTCATTCATTACACTCGGCTTTGTAGGTACCTACTCTAAATACAGTTCTTGGATTGTTTCAAAATTTATATATGACACATTTAGTATTGATTCAAATACCGATGTATATACTCACATTTATGGAAAATGTTTAGTTGAGATAACACGTTATTTTACAACAAGTAGCTATGAAGGGTTTGAGTTAACTTTTTTCGTCAGATGTGTTTCGTTAGTTAAATTTATGAAATTCGTTCGATGACTACGAAATATTAGGAAACCACATACATATTTCCGAGGCGATTTGAGCGAGCAAACGTAAAAAGACGACTTGTAATCCCGAGGGAGAAGACGGAGAGAAATCGCGTCGATCAGATGGCCTGGTTCTCGTCGAGAGGCCCTTGTGTCTCTGCAGTCTCGGAACACCACTTCCAACTTTTATATTATGACACGTCTTGAGGGATTAAGCCGGGATGTACCCAAGGCTCCAACGACTCTTGGAATGCTGAACGCTTCATAAAACAGTTTATTCCCGCGTAACGGCATTCGAATATTCATTTAGCGAGAACCTAAATATGCCTAAAACAAGTATTAGCTATTAAGTGTTAATTGGATTTATTTCCTTTCTTTATATCAAAAATAAAGGTTAGATAAATCTGGCAACAATTAGTTTTATAGTCATGATAAAAATAGCTATGCTTCTTCTAGACAGTGCCAAGTTATCTAAATATATATTACCAAAAATATTTATTTTTATAATTTAAGCAACTCTGTGAATAACAAGTCTTTGCGTGCAACGAGAAATATCGAGCCTTCCACGGTAATCGAGTGAACTTTAAAACCGAAATTAAACTTAACGTATAACGATGTATGAAATGTTACTCGTATTAGCGTTGAAATTTTTCTTTAGTAAAACTGGCCATATGGAATCAATTGACTGGCAAGCTAGGCAGACATGTTACAATAATATTGATGGTAACAGTCTGAATTGGAAGTGGATATAAAAATTTAATTAATTCCGTGCACCCTGGACGTAATAGTGACTCATTTTCCCACACAATGACCTCGTAGGGACACTTACATATATTACGCGATGCTTTATAACAACTTTCGATATTTTTATTTAGTAAATATCTTTCTTTTATAGATTAGGTAGGTATATTCGACCCATGCGTAACACATAATCATTGTAAAGAGATCGCAACGAATTATGGATCCTGCCAACCGCCCGATTAACCTGATTTCCCTTTCAGAGAGCTTACGAATTTTCATAAAAACTGGAGACGTATTTCAAGCTTCAAATATTCCATTTCTAAACGATTAATTCGACAGGCGGTAATAAATTAGAACGAATGTGTTAAGTTACAAGTTATTTAAAATAAACGTAAGGTTAACAATCCTAAAAAACAATTAATTGATTGTTATTACCTTGCAGGATAAAGGTTTAATTCTGAATTCGCATTAAAAACCACAAACCACATTTTCCCCAATTTAGTAATGCTCAGCAGGCGTTAAAACATATGTACATAGTTGTTAAACAGTTTCCATTAAAATACACATTGTTTTAATTGACCAAATAATCAAGTATGTAAACCTAAAGTAATATTTAAATGATACAGATATCAATACAGTATCCTCTCCTACTTTTTGAACTCGGTGAATAAAAGTGAATTCAATAACATGAAAAGTTATTAAACTGTAAAGTTATTCTGCTCTGCTATTAGAGATCCTCAATGTATATACATATTATAAGTATGTATTACACAACAACCTAAATTCGGTAACGTTTAAAGGTATATACATATTATGTATCTACTATTTTAGATGAATTAAAAATTCTAGAACTTCTATTATTTTTTTGCTTACTGATATTCACAAACAAAAAATAACATTTGAACATCTTAAAATTGGAATATTTTACAAAATTATAAATATTTTGGCCATCGTTCGCTGCGGCATCCTTCATTGCGGCCGTAAAGGCTTGACAATTTCAACAAACAATATACACATGTATAAGAGCGTCGCGCTGAAAATTTCTCAGCAGGTGAGAATACTATAAAATATTTACATACCGAATATTTAAAAAAATGCGAGAATGGAAAATGATAAAAAACACAAAATTACAAAATAATTCCGTTTCACTTACTTAAGATGTTCAATTTCCTTTTTCAGGCGGGTGATGTCAGTTAAATGAAGAGTTTTCAAAATTTCGATTTGCTCGGCCATCGCTTGCAGCTCCTGCTTGATTTTAAGTTCGGCTGCACTCACAGTTAATAAGCATATCAAAGTCAAAAGAGCACTTTTCGTAGCGCACTGCATTTTCGCGAGAGTCGAGTGTGCGTGTAGCGAGCGGAGCGCGGGGTGGCTGACGGGCGGCCGGCGCGAGCTCCGGGACGAGAATGGAGCGCGCTCCACTGGCAGCCTTATTATACACTGTGCCAGGGTGTTGCTGTGGGCGCATCTGCGCTCAACAGTTGTCCTGAACCCCGAAACCCACGAGCGCCCTTCCGGCAGCGCCTCATTTAACAATTGCATATTTTACCCAACAACATCTTTCTTATAAATAAACTGTTGCTTCTACTATAAATTGTTGGGGATATGACACATTCTTAATGTTAATTTAAAGATAGCGTAAGGTTGTTATAGATTTCAACTTTATTTTGAATATGCACAATCGAGTAAAGTCGTATATTGTCTAGATTTCAGTATGTACCTATAATATGCCAACTGTAAAGTAAACACGATGAGATGAAATGATTCAATCGGGTTATTTTATACCACACCAAAATCGATCCTACCTACGCAAACCTAGACATCTGAAGCTTCAGTCAGTCCGAGCCGGTGATCAACAAAACGTAACTAATGTTTGTCTATGATCTTCTTTCAGCATGCCTACAATATTGTGAATAAAAATCACAAGTCGCCTTCTTTAATATTTTACTCAGTTCGAGAAGTATTGAATTTCGATAATACATTTTAAAATCCTTAGGTAATAAGTATTCATCAGATTGCAGTTGTAAAGATACCTTTTTGTAGGCCAAATGTTTTATGGCACGTGGCAAAAATATTGTTCCCTATAACAACTATAGTCAAAGATAATTCCTCTATAATAATATACATAATGGATATGTGTCTCCTATCTCCACGTTATAAAAGCTCTCGCGCTCAGTGGCAGTGTCGGCTATCTGGCATAGAATGATGACCAGAATGATGATAAGTGGATGTGACGCTACACCATCAACGTCCATGTGACCCTTTAGATTCAAGTCTCCGATAATCATAATTAAAATCTAAAATTTATTTTCAAAATTGTATGTGACCCCTTTTGATGAGCTCACCCTCCAGGTAACCTTAACCTTTTATTCAGGGTTTTGTAATTTCCATCCTTGATGTTGCAAAAATAAAAGGGGCGATTACGTTTGACCTTTTATATAACGTTATACCTTTCTGTGGAAACTGTCCTGTTACAACTAACTTGTACCACGTATACTTTAGCCACGTATTATTTAATTGATTAAATGCGTATATTGTTATAAGCTGCAACATTTTTTTGGTAACGGGGAAAATTGCGAAACGTATCATGGTGTCTTCAGAGAGACAGTGGCAGTCCTACGGCCCCGTATGGATCTCTCCCGCAGCTGAGGGTGGCTTGTAACATACACCACCACAGTGCTCCAGTAAGGATTAATGGAGACGGGAATATCAACGAGCGTCCATAGCGTACTGTCCGGAGCACGGAAATCCTTTACAAACTGCAACCGCCTCGGGGCTACGAGCCTCACCTACGAGAACCAACGGGTTTTGAATCGCGCGCGCGATCGACTAGATACAATTTTACAACAATTAAAATGTTTTCGAAAAGGACGCAAAATTTTATATTTGCCACCAAAATACTTGTGGCAGCAGCAGTAATAATAGTTAATTTCTTTTTATAAGTAGTCTACCTATACATAACATGTGCTCAAATTCCCGCGACTGTTGCGTTCAATTTCTATGAGAAATTGCTGACTGGTTATAATTATAGCGTTGCAATATGAACCGATAAATATTCCAGCACCTTTGCAAAAATGAAATAGGAAACGATATAACAGCGCGCCGTGTCGCATCAAAAGGGTTGTCTGGAAAATGCCACACGAATCTATTGGGCATTCCTGAATGACACTGTACTGTAATCCTCTCTACTTGACGCCCAGGCTGAATAGATTGGAAGTGATTTGAAGTGACATTCGGTCGTTATATTGCGAAGGGCCATTACAAATGATGATTATTTACAACCAATGAAGACTCTTGTTAGCAATTTATTATAAACTGGGTAATCACGCTCTTAGAGCTCCCGTTACCGAAGCGCTCACCGGTTTGGTTATATTATAGGTAACTATAGCTTGATATTATTTTCGAACAACGGAGGTTTACCCGGTCAGGTATACTGTGTACACGAGCTTAATAATTTAGTCAAAGAGCGAATAAAACGTCGTTCAAAGATATTAGCTAGAGAGCCAACCGTATTCCAGTCTCTATGTAATATCCGCAGAGTCTAGAAAGTCTATTGATTGAAATGATAGTTCCTTCGAAGCATTTTTGCTCCAATGCTGAACACGGGTATTCCCCTTTAGAGAGAAGGTTTATTATATCAGTTAACAGGTCGCATTAACGCCATGAGAACTCAGCAAATCCTTTCATTATTTTTAAATTCCTATGCATTTCATGTTCGTGAAATTGAGAGGCTAAAGTATGTTTAGTTAACAAACTCTTTGTACGATATATATATATCATCCTGTTCATGTTTACATAAGTAGGTATTTAGAAAATAGGAACACAACAGTTGGTAAAAGCTCGTGACACTGTTGCAGTTATTGGGTATTATTAATAAGACGAACTCATCTTCTTGCGTACTGAAATAGATTTAATACAGGAATATAAGATTACCATAAAATCATAGACACAAAGTTCCTTTGGGAGATATCGTCTCGGGTAGGATTGGCGCAGCACAAAAGAGGACAAGTTATAAGCTTAGTTTAGGTTTCTTTATTATTATATAACCAACGCGCTCGTTGGTCTGGCACGGTTGCAGGTTCTCTGCATTTTGATTTCATTTCACATAAAAGCCGCTGCCCTACTACTGAACGCTTGAAAAACTTTGCCAGTTGGCAAAAAACACAATGCAAATATTATTGAATACATATAATTATTATCGGATACTCTATTAATAGCTGCAAAATCACACAATCGCCTACATTAACGACTAAATGTTTCAACGACATAAAACTGTACGCCTACGAGAGGCTGGTGCATGGAAACATTTTATGTGCTCGGCGAGGAATCTAATCAATGATGTATCAATATAGCATTGCCGATGCAGCTGGTTTGCTCCAGTATTTACTGACTGTATTTACTATGGAACTGCGGCTGTTAATAGAATTCTGCATTTTAAAAAATTCTTTTCGTGCAACATTCGCTGAAAGCGGCATTCAAGTATCACTGAGCGACGTTTGATTTCAGTTTGAGAGTCTTTGGAGGGAGTATTTTGTTGAATCGTAATCTAGTATGTCAAGGTATAAAACTTGACTGAACTCGAGTCAACAGGTTCAGTTATGGACTCTGCTGCTAAACAGAGCTAGAGTATTCGATTCCCACCCATATCAAATATTGATTTGCTGTGATATATTGAAAATTGAAATTGAAATATTAAACTGAACACGTGTATTTCTTCTGTGAAATTATTTTTAAGTCTATTATTGCCTGGTAGGGCATGCAGAAGTTTTCGGAAAAGGTGTGTTTGTATGAAAAGACTCGCGAATGTACGGGAATCGCATAGACATAGTACATTTAGACATTTGGTACTAGATGTTTTGTGCCAATTCCGTTAGAGATCTGGCGTGGTGGTATGAAAACAAATACACGTCGATTTTTTAACGTAATTAGTAACTGTCATAGAGTATCGCTGAATTTTTAAAATTAATCAATAAACTTACATGTCTCTGCTACAATGTAACGAGTTCCACTTTAATTAAAGTAGGGCTGGTATAACGGTTAAAATATGATACCCTTTTATATTTTGAGTCTATATTTTAAAATTTTATTTCTCTGATTTGGAAGAGCATTACCGACCGCACATGTCACTACAAATGTCAGACATTCGACAGCACTTAATTTATAATTGGGATTACAAAATTGCTTCATGAAAATATCGTATTTCCTCGTCTTTACAGGACAGAATAGTTATTAAAAAAATCAGTACGAATGTTCTAGCGTAACCATTATACACCCAAATAAAATAAAAGGTTTATTATAGGTTCAATTTCTTTCAATTTTCATTTCTCCTTTTTAATAGCCACTCTGACGGTTGGTGATGCCACCAGAGTCAAATTAGTATCCTTGGCGAATCCTTTATTGAAAATACATACTATAGTAATTTAATTTCACATTATTAATACATCACATTATGTAGTAATTTAATTTCACATTAATGCAATAACTTATTAGTAATAAAATAGCGCAACCGTAACATGAAATAATTGCTGTTTCTAGCCTTCATAATACGTTATGTCACAATTTTGAATCTGAAAACTCGAAAAATGCTGAACAAATGAAATGAAGCGAGCGCAAGGTGATTGCCGGTTTGACGAGTGCGATATAGAAGTATCAAAATACATCACGAAGTATTCCCAATCACAGTGCAGAAGAGCGGTGCAGTGTTATTTTCGGCCCCAACTACCACGTCATTCGGTAGGACTACACTTACCTGTCCTGTCTATTGCTCTACGTAGCTGTTCAATCTTTGGATAAAGGAAAATTCCTATTTTAAAACTTCACAAAACTTTAGAGAAATACACAGATCTCAATCGCTCTGCGAAGTTTGTAATGAGGTAATTCCATATACCCAGGCTCGATAAAATGAGAATAGGGCCTTGAATTAGTAAAATATAGTAACATGTATGTTGAAAGAAACGCGATGGCAAGAGTGAATATTATTCACTTTTAACAATACAACACACAGGTATGCTTTATATTAAAGTTAAGAACATTGTTAGATACAGAATATATTATAGCAACCATTATTTCATATTATGTACGATATTATCGAGAGCTGTTTCTAATAAGAGCTCGCAATATTATTAGGTCCCGGTGTAAAATGATATTACGTAGTCTTGGATAATAGGTAAAATACAGTAATGATATTACGTAGTCATGGGGTGATTTTCACGTCTATCTCACCTACCTGGAAAAGGACTAGGGCTAACTAAAGGCTAATGAGCTTTGGTCAATCTTTTAGTCTAATATAAGATACAATCTTACTACCTCAGGATCGACATCAAAGCTAGTCTCCTATAAATTGAAACCACCTAAATATGATCGATTTTGATAAACTTAGGGCAGGGGCTGCCGGGCTAACCTTGCCACTGTGATGTCATGAGCACAACAATTAAATGTAAAATTTAAATTGCACCATATCACGGACAGTGCATGCTATGATTAAATTGTGGAAAAAAATTGTATCGCAATCGGCTAAATTTATATATTTTATAAAAAGCAGTCTACGTCAGTGGCGTAGCTGGGGGGGTGCGAGCGGTGCAGTCGCGCCGGGCATCAAAAGGAAAGGGGCATCAAAGTCGACG
>DWQT01000729.1:0-20223 GCA_018244895.1 Myscelus amystis hages | reverse complement strand
ACACTGCTGTTATAAGGCAGAAATAGGTGTGGCGGTGGTGCCGCCGGAGTCGAACCACAGAGGGTTCTACCACCCATAATTGTTGTTAGGTAACTGTAATAGTTACTACTAATAACTGCGCGTTTACTAACATACACTAATGGATCTAATGTTACCAGCACGCCTATTTCCGCAGACCTAATGAATACTAACTAGTGCAAATCAACATAGTCTTATTAACATCCATTATTAACCGAACCGATGTACACTACAATCGTATTCCTTTAGTCGCAGTTGCACTTGGGTCTTTTGCCTCACGGTCATTTGTCACACTCTTCACAAAAAAATCCGGCTTTTTTGCAACGTGACGAAGTTAACAGTGGCCATATTATTTAAGGACGTTTTTATAAACCTGACTGTTTGTTATTTTATTCAAATTGATTCATAGATAATTTCGCCCCTTGACCTATCGACAAAATATGTGTTAAAATTGTTTTCATATTGTTTACAACACAGTTTATATAAATGTTAAGACTTTTCTATATTGTTTGTTTTGTTTAATAACATATGATTTATATCGTTAATGTTATTTGAAAATTTGTCCATGTCACGTCGTTAACCCTTTCAAAGTTAATAGTTTATTATGATTTTTTTTCGTATTTCTAATCTTTTATGAATGTTTTCTCTACATTACTTACAGGCCAAATGTAGCTATGTATATCTGACTCCAGAATCTATCTTAATTTCTTTTGGCGTGTATGTATAGTTTGATTAAATACAAAATCCTAGTAAAATATGAACAGTGATATTTGGTTTTACTTAATCTTTCTTTCTGTAAAAGTATAATTTACTGTTAAGGCTTTGTATTCAGACAAGTTACCTCTATTTATGTAATTAATATTGTGATGACTACATTTTCAGTTCAATTTCTGACGACGATACACGGAAAGCTGTTTCTGATGTACAAAGGGTACTTCTACTCTAAG
Source organism: Myscelus amystis hages (assembly GCA_018244895.1). Taxonomy (NCBI): domain Eukaryota; kingdom Metazoa; phylum Arthropoda; class Insecta; order Lepidoptera; family Hesperiidae; genus Myscelus; species Myscelus amystis. The sequence continues at coordinate 19,258 of DWQT01000729.1, read as the reverse complement.
TTTCCGAATACGAACAACAGATGGCGCTGTATCAACACGAGCACGTGTTTCGTGAGCCTACTGCTTTACCCCGACAACACCGTGAAAAAGGAACCGGGAAACCATTTTCATCTACCGAAGAATGTCTTCCGAACGCCCGACGGCAGATACAAATTCATCCCCGACCGTAGAGTATACTTAAACAGTATTTAACATTGCAATGAAATGTAAGATATTCTAAGTTATTTCATATTTAAATAAATTTCTTAGTCACTTTATTTGTATAGTTCACTTATTGTATCCATATCATTATTTAGTTTTTATTTAATGTGTCGTATGTAAAAATAAATAGGTCAAAAATTAATTAAACATACAATTTGTTGCAGTGCAACTGATAACGACTGAGTATGGCAAACCTTGCATAATGTATAAGGGACATTTTTATTCAAAGTCGCCCTACTTGAAAACTAGATGGCGCTGTGTCAATACTAAGGATTGTTTTGTCGGTATGCACGTATATCCGGATTTCTCTGTGAAGAAGGAACCTAACAAAGATCATTCACATCCGCCAAAAGCTGTATCGAGGATGCCAAATGGAACGTTCAAGTTTATTTCAAATCGCACTACCTTATGTAACTTTGGGTATGATAGTTAAAAGCATGGGTGATTGACATACCCGGCGGGGAACACCTGATCGATTCTCCTTGCATATTGGATATGACTGAGCAGATTTAGGCGTGGTAGTATTGCCAACCTTACTGTTTCGATTTCGAAGGCAAGATTATCTGTCTTACAAAAGATCATTTTTCGATCTGGATGTAAATATTCTTCTTAAGATACGAGTATATTTAAGTGTATTCGACCCGTGTAAAAAGGCTTACCAATATTTTTGTCATTTTACTAGAATCTTTTTTACAATGAATACATGTTTCTATTCTGGTCGTAAATAACCATATTAGGTGCGTCATTCCCTGATGTATTTTCTCGTAACTGGTGTAATGACGCTACAGATATGTACATAGATGTTGAAGGTTGTGGAAGCGAGCATTGTGGAAGAGTCTCTTCATGTCTCTTACCTAATTTACTTTTAATTCCCCTGACGTCACAGACATTTTATAATGATGGTTCTATAAAGTTGCCAGAACTTCTTGAAGTATGACCTTTGATTTTAATTCAAGGGACGATCAGTTCTGGACATGTAGCGACACTGACAGACATTCGTTCGTTACCACGCGCGTGTTAGATGTGAATTGAACTTTCAACTATCGTTTTCTCGGAGCTCCATGACGTGGAGTCTTCATGAAATGAGTGAAAAGTGCTCTCCTGCAAAACCGGCAATCGAAGGGCAGCTCTGACGTTCAATGTCCGTAGGCGACGGTGACCACTTACAAGTCGACCCGTCCGTCTGTTCAATAGTTTAATTAAATTAAATCAATCACCGACACCACGGCTGGGAATAGACATTCCAACATCACCGCTATCCATAGGTCCCTTACGTATAAACACAGAGACTATGTTTTAACATGTCTATTGTGCCGCCTTATACAGAAGTATTGCCTAAAATAATTGTAGATTCTACTATACGTTTGTGTTGTCAAGTTTTGAAATTTGCATCGTTTTGCGGTGCATCGTCGTTTGTAATGCTGTAGACGTTGAAAGATTTATGTCAATTATAAATATTATCGTATCTTACTTTGCTCTAGTTCGTATTTATGGCAAAAAAAATCTTTAATGTCAAAATGAAGGTATTTCACTCAATTGAAGATCATACTGGATCTCATTTGTAATTTTGATCTAGACTTTGATATCTGTGTTGTAATTGGATTTATGTATAATGTTGCAAACAGTTAAGTTTGTACATTTATACTTTAATGTAAATTAGTTGGCAATCCAGTGTCTTCCACGATCACGGGGAAAACCCGTAATATTGAGACATAAGAACGACTAATACCAAGAACCATAAGTATTATTATATTTGTAACATACATAATATAATATTTTTCAGTTACAGTTGAATTTAATTTACCAATTATTAAGCTATCCTGTATCTATGCTATTTATAAACGACTTCAGTGTACATAAGACGTAATTTACATGCGGATGCTATTATATGTGTAAAGAAAATCATATTTTGTGTCTAAAATTATTATTATTATTTTCATTTTAAATTTTTTTTTTTCTCCCAAACGGGGTAAACGCTGTACTTTTATACCAGCCAAAGCATAAAAGTTGATAGCTTTTTATGTTAATTATTATTAATTTTTATTGCTTTTTATTTATTTACGCAATTGATTTATATTTCTTCAGTTTTTTTTTATTTACTTTTTTTAAGTAATTGCGTTTTATGATTTTCTGTTCTGTTTTCTTACTATTCTATGTACCTATATGTATTGAGTATTGCTTATGATTATGATAATTTATTTATTTTATTAATATTAGTAACCACCATTTGTCAAGTAATATTTGTGCGTTTTTGTGCCCTCATACAACATTTTGGTGGTTAATTAGAGTCAGTTATTAGCTTTATTCGTTGTAATATGTTTCTAGTTTTATGAAATCCAAATATGTAGCAGCAGATTGACTAGCAAATAATACATCAATTAAAAAATTGTTGTTGTAAAAAGTATATTTATTTTTATAATTCCCTGAATGTTAATGTTGTTCAACAACATCAAATTGTTGACAGCATCTTTAATTTATGCATACTTTGTAATAATCGTGTTCTTAATTGATGTTGCTTTATTTCTATTTTCGATTTGCAGAAGAATTAAAAATGATCACATTCATAAACGGCAAGCAGTTTTACATGTATAACGGTTATACATATTGCTTTGGATTTAAAACGCGCGTCGCCCAGAGATGGCGCTGCACCAATACGTCGGGTTGTAAAGCGTTCATCGTGGTGTCTTTGGACGGTAGTTTTATCACCGCCAAAGGTGAGCACTCTCATCGAATGCCCACCTACCATGTTTTGAAAGATGGAAGATATGTAAGGATCCATTGATGTGGCGTTTACTGCTAACGACAAACCGCAACCAAATCGTAAATTTAAGATTTTGTAAATTTGTCATGATATTTTCACTTATGTAATAGCTTCCTGACAATTCCTGTCAGACTTAGCTATTTGTATGTGTTCATAAATATGATACAAGAAGAGTGGCAATACTGGAAAAGAATAATAATATGTTGAAGTGATTTGCTGTTAGTCTTTCTTGTATACCACTTGAAGGAAGAGAAATAATGATGGATATTTAAAAAAATATTAGTAATAAATTTGTTGCTTACATTATAATTGTTGTTAATTAACCTTATACTTTATATACACGTATTTTTTTAATATATAAAAAAAATATTATCATTAATGTTTTTTTTTTTGTTTATCGTCTTTCGTTTTGAAGTGTCAAAAATTTTTTTCAAACATTGCTTTATCATCATATACATACGTTTGTGTTCATGTTTAGTTTTTTGTACATGACTTGAGTACGTTAATGCATTTTTTTTATTCATTTCATATTTCACTTATGTTTGCTAGTCGTTATTGATGAACGGCTTTGTCCAATGTTTATTTTAGACGTACTGAAGATGGTGACGTTGTACAACGGCAGGCAGTACTGCATGCACAACGGGTACACCTACACGTACAGGTCGAGGGCGCGCGGCCAGGAACGCTGGCGCTGCACCAACACGGCCGCCTGCGGTGCCTTCATCGTCGTCGTCGGCCGCGCGCTGCACAAGATCGTCAACAGGCACACGCACAAACCACCCGTTTATCACATTTTGGATAACGGCCGATATCTCAAGATTTCCTAATGCTGACCTTTTGGAACGAAGTTCCTTATAGCGCGTGGCGAAGGAGGCTAGACGAAGTATTCTAACGCAAAGCTAATAAATCGAAAGGAACTTCTTTCCATCCGGGTGCCCCTTGACACCTCTCTTGTGTCTTTTTTTCTTTTTTTTGTTTCATATCTACCCATTGTTCCAAATTCGATATTGAAAAATTTCCACTACGATTTATAAGAATTGGCATGTTTTGATTTTTTTTCTGTTTGCCCTTATTGTTGTGTTTCGATAATACCTGATTATGTCAAACAACGAATTTGTCACCGTCTATATTTGTGCATATTAAATGATAGTGTAATTTCAATACAGTTTACGATTTATGCTGTAGGTACCTACTGCTTTTTCAAGTATTTTCAGACGTAATAATAATGCTATTTCTAAATATTATAATATGTCACAATTTTAAAAAGACGCGGGTAATTTTGTAATTAATTAATACACAAATTATTTGTTTATATTTTTTAAATAAATTATTACTAAAATTAATGTTTCGTTTTTATTACATCTTATATATCTCACACTTTATACATACAGAACCGCATAATAATAAAAATTATATACTATTAAGCGGGACAATTTCACACACGGCTATCTGAATCCAAATTAGACCTTAATGTCTGTGTTATGGTAACCGGACAGCTGATAAACATACTTGTACATACCTATCCATCTACTATATATTATTTATATAGATAATTTTACTACATTCAAACACAAATGTTTGTCGTGAGTGGGAATCGAACCCACGACCACCGGTTTTGCAGTCAGGGTATTTAATCGCTCAACCACGAGGCCAGTCAGTGTGTATGTCGTAGCCAGATTGTAGAATTGAACATATCATAATATACATTTGAGTTAGCTGTGAAAATGAAAACACAATTATCTACCCTCATAGAAGCGTGCAGACACTCACAAAGCACCTAATAAATAAACTCTAAATAGGCCAACTGTTTTCGCTTAGTTCGCTTATTTTTAATCTAGTTATTTTGGAGTCCTTCAACTAAAGCTTATTATAGTTTTGGTGGGTTTCACACCTTTATTACAAAAACAAACTGATTATAAAAAAACACGCTCGCACCGAGGGCGGTTGCCAACGTACCCTCCTTTTTTTTTTGACAATTTTTAATTTACAACTTTAAACTTAACATTATTTATTTTTGTTTATGTTTATATAAAATACGATCACCACCACATAGTAAACAGAAGACGGCAAATACCCCTTTCTATACAAAAATATTTTTTGTAATAAAACAAAACGAATTAAGTAAATCCTGTATATCTTTCAGTTTCCTTCGCTCAGTCCCAAAGGGGGGGACGGTTGCTCATCTTTAAGGGTTATTCGTACAGCATGCAGAAGACCAGAAACGAGGTGGTCCAGTGGCGATGCACGATGGTCCAGCCGGGGACCGCGAAGCGCTGCACCGCCAGACTCTTCACCAGCTTGTCCTATAACGTCATAGAAAACAACGGCCGCCACATCCACAGGAAACCGATGTTCATTAAAAGAAAAAACAATTTAGTACGAATATACTGATCAACGAAACTATTCAAACCAAAGCCTTCTCCTTTACTCCATCGGTAAACTGTATCGCCGCTGAGTTAAGTAAATTCCTATCCCAAAGTCCACATCAGACTTATCAGGTATATGTAAACTGGAAACTTGAAACCAAATGTGATAATTAAATAGTTATTTGGTATAATTGTAATAAACCGGAAGTACAGAGTGTATGGGGGTTTTAAATATTTTTTTGATAATATATCGCTTTTACCATATTATAAGTATAGTGCGCACGATATGTATCGGTCTACGAGAGGATGACTAAAAGTTGACAAATTATATAGTAACTTATATACCCAGCCTGCGAGTCCGGACGCAATTATAATATAATAATAATTATTATTATTATTAGCCAAGAGAGAATTAAAAGTCCATTGACTGTAAGAAATTGAAATAAAGAGACAAAATAACAAACGAAAATATATATGACTATGACTGTTTAGTATGTAGGTATTTGATAAATCTGTAACTCGAGAGAAAATGAGATATATTTTTGTTTCTTTTACGCTGTGTATGTGTTTATGTTTAATGAGTGTGTACTTGTGTGTGTGATCTCGTTGTAATGTGGGTGCCTTAAAATGTGATAATACAATCACACAAAATTATTAATGGCAGTTTTTGCTACATTGTCAGTTTATGTTCGTTTGCAATACGATATGAATATTGTTAATTGAGCATTTACAATTCAATTGTGGAATTCGATGCTATTATAATCCTTTAATACACAAATTTTGAGCAAATATCATTTATGTCAATTAGGTAACTCTTTCTGTGTCTCGTTTTAAATATTATTATTATTGTTTAATTTTGCTTAGAATGTGTTATATATGTACTTTGTTAATTTTGTTGGCATGTTTTATAATGGTTGTGTTTTGGGAGCAAAATGATTTAAAAAAAATGTAATTTTTTATTTGTTTAAATTATTATTTTTATTGTTAATATATAAAATATGGAAATTCATAAAATTTAATGAAAATACCTTATTTTGTATGTCACGAATTATCGTAATACAATATATTACTGAATTGCAATTTTCTCTTTCAAACCCTGACGTAGACTCCTTTGCGAGTTAATTTTGTTCCAGTTGTATATTAATACAACCTGATAATTAACCACGTTTGACTGAAGAAACGATCATGTTTCACGCGATACCGCGTTTGTAGTGTTAAGTATAAACACTTAACAAGCCTAATAACAAATATTACTTAACAACTCCAAAGCCTTGGTCCAAACGTGTCCTCGAAGGCTGTAATTCTGCAAGCAGTCTTAAAATACGATAGATACGTTAATCTAGATATTTTATTAATCTATTAATGAGGCTTTCTCCTCAAAGAACGCATCAATGCCATCGTCAGTTCACTACAGAGCAATATTTCAATGACATTTTGAAATTCTATTTGAATTTATTGCCGTGTTTCCAATGGTACGGATAATATAATGGATATAATATTATAATAACCATCTTATATTCGTCATGATGATCACCAAACGATATCAGGCCACAGTCAGACAACGACCTCATAAAATTAATAATAATGGATAAATTAATTCGTATGCACAACTAATCCGAACCATTTATTTCTAGGTTACTTGCTGTGGACGAAACGTGGGAAGCATCCCCTTCTTCTGGTCTTAGGATACACATACAGTTTCCAGAAGAAGAACGCCGACGGTCGAATATCTTGGTACTGTTCTAGACGGCTCAAGGGGTGCAGGGCGTCGGCTATCAGCATTGGGACTCAAGTGATCACGAATAAACCTCACGACCATCCGCCTCCGAAAAATCCGGGGCGCAGTACCGAGGCGCTGCCCCAGGATTTGTCATTTGGTAGTCAATTCGCGAAAATAGGACCTGTGTTGGGGTTGTAATGAAAGAACATTCAATATTATGGGGGATCTGTGGCTTATAAACAGAAGGTACGGATCACGTATGATCCTAAAGTTCAAGCCGAGTCTCAAGCGTGATCACGGTTATGTGAGGTGCTTTGAATGCTGATCGCGGTAATGGTTGTTGCTTTGAATAGTGATTGCGTTTACGTTAGTTACGTTGAATGATTTCTCGCGGTCACAATAGTTGCTTTGAATGATGGTCGCGTCATATTAGGTACTTTGAATGGTGATCGCGGTCACAATACTTACTTTGAATAACAATCGCGGTTACGTTAGTTACTGTGAAAGAAGATCGCGATCATCTTAGTTGCTTTGAATGATGGTCGCGGTCATGTTAGGCACTTTGAATGGTGATCGCGGTCACAATACTTACTTTGAATAACAATCGCGGTCATGTTAGTTACTGTGAAAGATGATCGCGTTCATCTTAGTTGCTTTGAATGATGGTCGCGGTCATGTTAGTTGCTTTGAATGGTGATCGCGGTAGCGTTAGTTGCTTTCAATAGTGATCGTGATCACACTGACTGTTTATAGTAGCGATCGCGGTCAAAGTAGATGCGTAGAATAGTGATCACGTTCACGTTAGTTGTTCAGAATAGTGAAGTTACGATTCAGTGAACCGCTATATAGATGTACTCGTAGGAATTCCAACAATTTGTTTTCTGTCAAATCACAAAACGTCCATAATTCGTAGCAATGTTTGTATTTTCTTAGCAATGTTGATACATGAAATGTTCGTATTTTCTTTTTAGGTTAAGAGTATTTAAGGGCACGCATGACAAATTTGTGTGTTGATATAATACAAATACATAAATGTGAGCAATAAATCAAAAGCAATTTTAATTAGTGCGCTTACAATAATATTATGTGTTGTGTGTGTTATTTCATATCGCTTTATAACTTCATCAACAACTCTACAGAGTATGAATATTGATTAGGTGATATGATATTTATTTAAGCGCTGCATTTAAGGTTGTTGAATAGCTGTAGCTGATAGTTTTTAATATCCGTACTACTGCTTGAATGACAAAAGCCTTAAGTGCTCGGGGTTCTGAGATTCCTTTTATAAATTTAATGTAATTTAATATAATATAATATATGTTTTTGTTTTATTCCTTTTTAATGAATTTATTTTCTTGACATTACCAAAATGCACTGTCCAATAATTTGGTATAGTATATAGTTTAATTCTATTATTATATGTTATAGGAACTCCGATTCATTTTTTTAAATATGTAAGGTTAATGTGCTGTTAGATTTTACGACCTTCAAGTATCCTTAGGCACATCTTTATTTCGCTGTCAGTCTCAAACTGTATGGTTTAATCTCGTTAAACAGTATTTGAAAGTCGTGTTTTCATCACAGGTAGTATGAGAAATAATGTATGTGGGATAAAAAAAATAATTTACATTTCGGTTAGTGCCAACCCTGGTTTAAGGTTAATCGTCGCAGTACATATTAGTTAATTGAAATATTATACTCGCCTATTGTGTTATAAAATTAATTTTATTTAATAGTTATTTAATTATTAATTTACAACGTGTTGATAAGTGAATTCGGGAAATTGCGTCAGAAATTTCCAATTCTGCAGTTTACATAACATTATGTGAGGTAAATATATAATGCAATCTTATATTACATTTTAGGACATTTTTACACACTGCTGTTTTATTAAAAATTCCTAATGTTTATTGTAATATATTTTAATTGGACCGTTTTGGGTGTGTAGAATGTGCCGATTAAGGAATATACTGTTGACAACCCTAGCCCTATTACATATAGTTGTCAGTATCTTTTATGTATATGTGTTTAGATAGGTTATCGTTAAGACCTTTGGCGTAATGTAGCTGAAGTAACATTAGGGTTGCCAACTGCAATCTTTACTACGAAGACAATGCGATGTAATAATGCTGTTATTTATCATCTGTGATAATGATAAGTATCATTTTTACATGTGTGATGTTTAATTATTATTATTAATAATAAATTATGATAGAACAATGGCACAGTATTTTAAATTACTTTTACATGCTTTTAAGTATCTCAGAAAGCATCGACTGTGTAGAATATTTTATTATCGTTCCTAGAGTATTGATTCCAAAAGAATTTTACATTTAGTTCACGTATTTAAAATAATCATGATTTTTTAAATAGTAAGAAGTGTTCATCATATTATGTTAAATTTTAAATACTTGATGACATACAATATCATATGTATTGGGTGTGTTTTGTTGTTGCTAGGGGTGAGGGGGGCAGTTCCAAAGATACAAGCGTATTCTTAAAGGGGCAGTCTGGGGTATGTGGTATTTCTACGCGAGTCGGCTTCTTGAGGCCTTACTTTGTAGACATTTTGGATCTACAACACTGATACGAAGGTACTGCAGTCCATAGTCAGGGTGGTGGACATGTCGTAAAAGATTTAAGTCAACATATTCAAACATGTGTATACCATACATTTGACGGTCGCTATCATTTGTTTCAGGCACGCTAATTCCCTCGGGAAAAGGGAGGCATCCGTTGCTCATGTACAAGAACTATACCTACACGTACAAAGTGATGTCCAGCAGTGGGGTGTTGTGGCACTGCTCGCGACGAACCCGCACCGGATGTAAGGCTTTCGTCAAATCGTTTCCGGACAGGATCGATGTGATACAGAAGGTGTTTGACACGCACTGTCACGAATCAAAATTGGCAAGGAAACTGGACCCGCGACTGAACCTCTACAACGATAAAGTAAACCCGAGATAATTGGAGCGAGAGTTAACGAGGATGGAAATTAGCACACAAACACTCAGCACACAATTAATGTGTAACATTTCTCACCATTCAAACAAATCTTCGAAAAAAATCTGTGTACTTACTAGGTGTCTGGTGTTTTTCGACTCTTTCAAAGGGTGGCTCCGATACGGAAGGTCAGTATAGTTTAGAGTGGTGTTTGGTAAGACATGGATATTTCCAGTTATTTCTGAAAAAAAGTTGTTTCTGATTTCTGAAACTGTTCCACTTTAGTTCATAGTCATACGGAAGCAATCACGAGGATCAAGGAACGGATTATTAAGTGTTCAAAGTCCATGAAAATTAGCGACTAATCTTAAATTGGATCTTGTTTTAACCAGAGATTCTATAGACGTGTTAATATCGGAATTTTAAAAGTAGTGTGCTAATAACCTAACTCATCAATATGGAACGGAATGTTACAAGCTGTGTTATTTAATGACAATGTGTATGACAATGACTATGGAGTCAATGATGGTATTGTTTGCATGTGAATTTTTTAGGATGTTTACTATTCAAAGCGGTACAAAAACGAGTGTCGACTTTATCGATATCAAATAAAGCAAATAATATAGGGGAAATAAGGTATTATTCAATAAAAGTAATGTACAAATAGAAGGTAATTTTGAACTAATTTTCGATATATCTTTATGGTACTGTTTGAAAGTTTGAGAATAAAATTATTTGGAACTAATTTAAAAAAGATGTGTTATTTACGTTAGCTTTAGTAATAATATTTTATTGTTACTTAGAGAGTATAATTATGTTTTAAATTAATAATAACATTTTATAGATTAAAAAATATTATGTTATCTTTAGTATTAGAATGGATATCATTTCTTTTCATCTTATTATTAGTTTAGTTATAATGCTGCATGCAATAAATACGAAGTTTTTTACGGATATTGTAATTACTAATGAAATAAAATTCTATATAATATATTATTATACGAGTTGAAACTAAAAATCATTTTTACTTAACCTTGGAAAACCGATGGCTCAATTGGCACTAATTTTGGTTTCTGTTCATTTAAAATGAGATTTTTTTCCGATCCTTCGACCAGCTGGTCACGGATTTCCTATCATAAGAAGACGGTTTTAGGCCATGGTCTACCACGCTAGCCAAGTGTGGTTTGGCAGACTTCACACACCTTAGATATATTAAAAATGGAATCATCTCCCACTGTCTCCATACCAAATTTAACCTGAAACGCTTTATCGATTTCCGCATAAATATTGACGATTTGACTAAACTCCAAATTGCTTTCTAAGGATAGGTTTGTGGGTTGGATCCCAGATTAAGGTTCTTAAGGAATTTTTGATCTTAAGAATGAGTATTCAGAATATTGTTGCCATAGGCACATGCTGTTTTTAATATGGGATCATATGAGCACATCCAGCAGCCATAATTACACCACATGTGGTTAACCACCTATACATATTTGTGTTTTTTTTATTTGGGTAAGATGAGAGATAAAGTCATAAATTAATCCAGGAAATTTAATTACAGATTTCGCGGTGATCCCAGGTCGTAAGTACCCGGTGATAATGGCGAATGGGTTTACATACAAACGGTATCGGGCGTCTGCTACTGGCGAGGTGCAGTGGCGATGTTCGAAATGCCACGAAGGGTGTCGGGCAATGCTGCGGACCAGCACCGAAGACCCGAACTCCGGCATTCGGCACATTGACCGCACACATCACCACGAACCGCCGAATTACGTCAGATTCTACAGAGTGTGATACGAATTTTCTTAGACACTAGTCAATAAAGTTTTAATTTTGTTATCGATCATGTTTTTGTTATGTTACAATATTCCGGCTAACGTGACTTAAATGGAATGGTCTAATAGCATCATTTACTCATATTTGTCTTCTAATGGCAAATTGCCTTTCTCACACTGTCTGTCTTACGATGTTTCGTACTGTTTGGCGAATGAAGAGGCTGTCTTCACGGCGAAAACGAAACTGCATCACCAAAGACAAGAACCAAATCCGGCAGATGGGGCACGCCGATGGAAGACCATAGATGAAACGTCAAAGAACGATAATATTCTGGTATTTTATATGATGTTTAAAATACAAGAAATATTTGTTGAGTAAAAGTTTCATACTCTAATGTAATCCTCATTATTGATGTTGTATTTTTTTCTGCTGTGTTCACCTGAATAAATTGTATCTATTTATGTTTTTCTTTTACCTTTTAAGCAGTGATAGCCAAGTGGTTTGAATTTCAAACGCAAAATTTTGCGCTATTATCCATGTATTAACTGCATATGAAAGGTAAGGTAAGCCTTAATATTGCTGCTTCTAAGATCTGTTTAGAATTTCACTGTAACTAAGATCTAAAAATGTGTTACCAATCTCAACGGTGAAGCGTAACAAATTAGATTTGCTATAACATCTTTATAAACGACTATTGTCTATTCAGTGGAGTCTACATCAAATCTATTTCTCTGTAAATGGTTATCGATTTAAACGTTATATTTTTCGTTCGGCCACTGATTGTGTCGTTTGTTTTGCAGTGTTTTTCAGAACATCGACGAGAGGCACCCGACAACTAGTCGTGGACGGCTACTCCTTTATCTGTCGAAGTTACTGTCTCAACTACATCAAGAAAATATGGAAATGCGCCACAAACGCCGACTGTACTGCCAAAGTTCACACGATCCAAGACGAAATCGTCATCTTAAACAATGATCACAACCACCCGTCCCACGAAGTCGGTCACTCGGTTGATTGGAAACTCGCACGCATATCCTCTTACGCTCATCTAGTCACATAATTATAATCAAGTAACCCTTTAGTCTTTTAGTCCACTGCCATGTTTGATTAGTTCGAATAAAATACATATACACGTCATTTTTGTTATGTTTCATTTAAGACAGTGCAGAAGAGTTTGTTGTGTGATCCAATTCTTGTGCATCAATACAAATTAGTGAAGGAAAATGATGTACCTACTAACTAAGACAAGTTACATGTTTGATCTGCTTGCGTGCTTGATAATGCTGTAAAATTGGAAAAGCGCCAGTTACCTCGAAGCGGTTATAGATCGGAAAATATCTATGAGGGTAACTGACACCGTTCCGCCTACTTGTAAGGGCGGCCGCTGTTGAGAATTTGGAGGGAGTTTGCGCGCTTCGAAGGCATTTAACTAGTCAGTTATACTTAAGCGTCATCGGAGGCTATAAAGGTTGCTACCGTGATCAGCAGTAAAACGCAAGAAGGATTGAAGCCAAGCTTAGAAAAATATTGAACGTTTTTTTCTCGAAAAACAAAAAATGACTGAATAAAAATCAAAAATGATAAAGGTGACATATTATACACCTATATATACTGACTTTATTTATATTATTAGTTGTTTGCATTTTAATAAAAGTATCCTTTCCAACGGTATCTATTCTTGTCACCAAAAATCCAATGTTTGTGATAAATAAAAAAAAAATTATATTGTCTTTTGGAATTATTATTTAAAAGAATTATTCGAAATATGATTAATACTGATTTGAAAACATTTCAACTCAAATGAAATATTTTGATAATTTATTTTTATAACTATTTTATTACTATCCGACAAAAATGAATGTGGTTATCATTTGTGTGAGATTAGTGTTTTAGTTTTTATAAATTCATATATCGCAAACGACATTTGAACATGATTACTTTCATCAAATAAAACTTTCATGAGAAGTGTAACTAATGTATATTTGGTTCAGATCTTTGTATGCAATTATTTGTATGAAATCATGGTGTATTAATTAATAAAATGTTATTTATATTCACGATTGGTTTCCATCAGCTCAGATTCTACTAACGGCCAAAGGAGGGCAAGTGCTATTGTTGTACGGACACCGTTACCACCGCGAGTACGGCACCCAGGGGCGGAGCTACTGGCGATGCACCAAAAGAGTTTCTTACGCCTGCAAGTGCAAGGTGCGAATCATCGACGGGCGAATATTCACCATCGGAAAACACAACCATTAGTAATATAAGTTTAGTAACTTAGCTTCGATCTTCCATAGACATAGTTCCGGTTACTGGCAATTAAATAACTGACTTAACTAACTGTTTCGACTAATTGAAGTGCAATAGAATGTGAAGCGTATATCGTCGGACATGTGCCATTGCAATTTATGTAAATATACTATTTCTTTTTTTTTTATCAAAGATATTTTTCATCATACGATCGTTACTATCGACTTAGTTTTAATGACTAATGCACAATTTAATTATTAATAAGTGTTACTAATATTCTAAAGACAAAGTTTTAAAAGATTTATTTTATTATTTTTGATATATCTCTCTAAAAAAAATATTTAAGTTATTAATTATTCGCTTAAAATATTGTCACAAAAGTCAATATTACCGCATGAAATTAATTAAAACGTCCACAGGAATAGTGATTTTGTGTATGTTTGTTTGATAGTGTCTTTATGTATGTTTATCAATTTTTTGGGCCGTACAGTTGGATGCGTTTAATAAGGATTATTTTTGTCAAAAATAATGTTCTTGTCAAAAAAATACGGTTCTCTTCCCCAATAGTTAGATTTCGTTCTATTTTCTTAATGTACATATATGAAATTTTTGTTAAGGACCTTTTTGAATAAATTTTTAGTCATAAAAGTTTTTTTTGATTCATAGTTATTACCGCTATTTCGATACACAACTGTAACTGATTTAAACAACTACTTACAATTATTTATAATTATTTCTACGGAAAAAAACTAATATTTTTCTATCATCCCCAGGTCCTTCGGATAAAAATAGACATGTTGATATGGGCGCAAGAAAAGTTATAGTTGATGCGAGAAAAGATATAATATCCGACATTTGTTCCGATGATGACGTTATTGAAGTGGTTAGAGATGATGCTCCGATTGAAATATTGTCTGATGGCGAAGAATTAGAGTTAGGAAACAAGTTACAGGCGAAAATAGATGCACCTCATGAGCCTTTTCAGTTCTTGTCCCTGTCTAATATATCAAATACGACGATGGAAAAGAACGAAATCAACACCAACAATAAGGATCCGTTAATAAACAATGAAAAATCGTACGAGTCGTCCGGTTTATTAGTGTTTGAAATCGGATCGATCAAACCATCTGAGTTCGATAATAAACAGGACGAAAGTATAAACGAGGATGAAAATTGTTATGTTAATGTGACCGATGATCCAATAGTTAACAGAGATGAAGAAATTAATGACCTTAGAATCGCAGAAGCTGAATCGCAGCAAGAAATACCAACAGTCGCGTCTGCGATATCTGAGAATACTCCTGATGATAATAAAACCAGCGGAGTGATTATAAATGAAGCAAAAGCAGATGAAGTATAACTGTAATTTTCTATTTCCCGTAAGCCGTATTGATCTCTTTTAAATGCACTTCAATCGGTTAATTTCTTGAATAACAATAGAATGTGTATTATTTAGAATGTAAAACTTAATGCGAATTTTAACAAATAATGATAAAGCGTGATAAAGGGCGACTGAAATCCGGTTTGGATATCTTGAACAAATTGTTTATTTGAATAACGATAGACAAACACGCAATTGTGGTAGTAATTGTTGCTAAATAGCCAAGAAACACGATATCCTCTCAAGACGTTCCTTCTTAGTTTTAATCTGTGATCAATAATAGAACATGTTATTGGCTCCTATACCTGAAGCCCGTGCCTCAAAATCGTACTCCTTACATAAAGGAATATATTTTTAGTGATGTTAAACCCTAGTGTAATTCGTAAAATGTAGGATACTTATAAAATCCTCGTAATTGTTATATGAATAAACGTAGATTAATTTTTCGTAGAATAAATTGAATTTTAAACCGTGTAGACCATTTTTCGATTAAAGCTGTTTTAATGAAAAACTGTTTTTAATTTATACAATGTATGTATGTATATCGTGATAACCGCTATAAAGTAAAATAATTATTGTAGTCCGTAGTTTTTTTTTTTTTTGTAATTCGTTCGGAAGCCATTAAGCTTTCAGATATTTAAAGCTTTGATCATTACTCTGCCTATCAACATGCGAAGCGCGAAGTAAAGTCAAATCTTATGGAGATCTTCGAAGACCAGATTTTAACATGGTGTTCGAGTACAAACCTTAAGTGTAATATAAACATGGATATTTAATTTTATTAAATATGCCGTGGAAGTTGCAGATGGATTCATATTTAATCTAGCTATGGTTCGAACACTTACCTGTTTGATTTTATTGAGAAAAGTGGACTCTCCGAGTTCATTGCCCTAAGGAAACCCGTCGACGATTCTCGTTCTGTCTACAAGATTCCTGTATTCCATTTTGTACTTAGAAAGCTTTTCATTTGTTTTTGTTTTGCAAAACATATCAACAACAATAATCAAGTTGTCGTTTAGAATACAACTCGGAAATGACGGTTTTGAGATTACTATCTTTATTTTAAGAGAAGATCTATGTCCAACTGTAAATAAATAAAAGAACAGAAATTTGTTGTATGAATATAAAAAAAATATAAGTATAATATAATTACACAAACTAAGCAAAATTGATAAAGTGTACATGGTTTAATTAAAAATATTGTTTTAGTAGACCAAATATATTAATTTACATGTGGTCTCAATTTGTGCAAATATATGTCTTTTGTATCGTCTTTCCCTATTGTAACAAAAAGTGGCAAAGTAATCGCAAAGTTACTAAATTCCGCCCAATTGTAGGTCCGCACATCATCAACTTCGTTACCAACATCAAAGGGCGGCGGGTGTTGATGGTGGACGACCACCGGTTCATGAAACACTACACCAGCAAGCGCGGCCGGGTCAGGTGGCGGTGCTGCCGCTCCTACGACCGCTGCCTGGCCATCGCCATCACACAAGGGGACACTCTCGTCAAATTAAACAACATGCACAACCACGAGAAAGTTCTGAGCATGAATTTTTAAGAACGCTCGTTCATTAATTTATCCGTAATCAGAAAACTCTGTGCGCTCTGCGGAGGTGCATTTTGTAACTTTTAAATATCGCTTGCCGTAACGGGGAATGATAACGTCGGAAAGTGAATTATTCGTCATCTCGCCCGACAAATCTCGCCCGGTCGGAAGACTTGACACCTTTTTTTTGTATTTTGTAGTAAGCACTAAATTTATAAAACACAAAAACTTTCTTTTTTAGTAAATTATGTTTTATTTCACATATATATTCTGAATTGACGTTATTTTATAATTAGTTTACTGGGACATAAATGTATTATATAATAATTATATTAATTTTGTTTTATATTATGTTCATATAACTTTTGTTCTATAAGTACACAACAATAATCGTATACGATTTGTAATAATCTCCGTAAATGTTGTTCCATTTTATGAAATGTTGTATTTAATGTTAAATTGACGTAATAAAACAAGAAATTAATTAGTATTAAGTAGTAGTTATCTGCGTTTTGATTAATTATCATTAAAATAGTAATTGTTTAAATTTAAGAAAATAACCTAACACTTAATTACGTATTATTGTGTTGTGATTTTGAAATGATTTTGCTGGTGTGTCGAAATTAACCTAAATATAAACATATTGAATAAATAATTGTACATTTATGCTCATCAAATATTTGTTCTGGGTGGGCATTATGCCCACAGTCCATAATACAGCAGTTAGTTTCTGTAATGGGCCACTTAAAAAATTATAGTCAAATATTACAATAAACCTAATGCTTCATTTAATTCATCAATAATAATAATTAACACATTTGTGTCCAGTTTTACCATTGTTCCTATGCCGCACTATTTTTCCTCGATTTTAAGCTTGGTTCACAAACACCGATGAGTTTAATAAGCTGAATTTACAGCTGCTAAGTTACATCCTAAATATTGCATCTTGTATAGAATGTTAGACTAAAATGGGATATTACAGGCCAATAGATAACTATGACCTGCTGTGATTTCTGATTTTTTCTGCTCGTTTGCTAAATTTGAACTAATATGTGGCAGTGATCAACACTTAGCTACCTATTTGTTTACGAATCCATTGGCGATCTGTCTCTTGTTAAAGTTGCCATCATAGCTCGTTTACCATGTAATAATTAGATAACATAATATAAAATAAAAACAATTGTAAATAACATTCGTTATTAGTCATATTAAATTAATGTGTAAATGTTTTTAAAATATTACTTTTAATTTGTAGTGTTTCCTAAAACTATATTTTTGATCACATTTGATGTTATTATAAGATTCTCTCGATCACCATATGGTCTTATTGTATATTACCAAAATGTGTTGATTATTAAAATAATTACATCTGAAATTATATCAGACTTTATTTTATGTTGATTTAATAACGAGGATCTTAAGCGTTTGATGTCTTACAAAAGTTTAGTCTTTGCATCCTAATTGGAAAATTTTCAAATTTTTAAATTTTGCAAGGCGTGTATTTTTAACTACTAGCACGGAAGCAATGATAGCACAGGCTTACATATCAGTCTGGTGAAATAAATTTCAATAAGGCGGTGTACCATTTTATATGTATCGTGATATTTATAAAACTCTTTTTAATTGGAAACGGTACCTAAAATTATTATTCAAATTATCTTTGATATTACGTTTACAAGACTAGCCCGAAAATTTCGACCGACTCTTTGCTAAGTTCCTAATGTGTTTTCAGCTCCGTTCAGCATAGTGCACGGCGAGGGTTACCCGAAGCTTTTAAGACACGGCTTTCTATACAGACCGCACAACGCGTACCGGCAAAGACGGCTGCAGCTCTGGTACTGCAAGTATAGGAACAGCAGACGTTGCAAGGCAATCATCAGAACGATGGACGGGAATATACTGGAGACGAAGATGAACCATCCGCACACTTGCGTGTATGACAAAGAATTGATAGAGTACTATAAATAACTAGCCGACCCGGCGAACGATGCGTAGCTATATAAATTATAATTAACATCCCCGCAACCCCCCTTACGGGTGGAATTTCGTAAAATCCGTTCTTAGCTGACCTCTATTCGCCGAAAGGAATATTCCTACCAAATTTCAAGTGGCTAGGTCGTCTGGTTCCAGAGATATCGTGATGAGTCAATATATCGCTGTAACTCTCCTAGATAGACATAAAAAAAAGATAATAATAGGTGATTGAATCGATTGGGCTTCAATCAGAAATAAATACATAATAATGTTCGTTTCTTACCTGGCCGTAACGTAGCAACCATTCTGTCCAGAAGTTGTAGAATATTAATCTACT
>DWQT01000728.1:0-20231 GCA_018244895.1 Myscelus amystis hages | reverse complement strand
TCATCACACAAATGTTTGTCCTGGATGGGAATCGAACCCACGACCTCCGGTTTCACAGTCAGGATCTCTAACCGCTCGACCACGAGGCCAGTAAAGAAAAACTTATGCAATGAAAAAAGTAATAATATTAAAATAGTAGTCTTCAATAAGCATGGTTATGGAATCTGTATCTATAAAAATGTATACAGTATTCATGGATCCAAGGCCGTACTTTATTATTACTCGCTAAACCGGATGTTGTAGTAAGTTCTTAGCGTGAAATACGTCATACTCGGTGCAACCGGTACTATGAAATGTTATTTGTTAAACAAATGTAATTGTACCCTGCGGAGAAAATATTCCGCGACACTTATTTCTCAGCCAAACAAAGCATCGTCAGGTATTGGTATTACATATTTTCTATGACGATTCACCGCACTCTGCTTGATTATGAACACTGAATGGACAATGTAACTGTTTTATAATAGATACACCTAATCGTTTACAGTGTTCTTGTGGTCAACTAAATGTTTGCTACAATTTGTAACTCAGAAGTGTCACTCATAGACGTTACTAGTAACACCGCTAGCGGTACCCGTGGCTTCAGGAGAGTTTCCAATTTTCTTAGTTTCAGTTTTAGTACTTTGAGTATGATCCATGCATAACGTATTGAAGATACGGGAATCATGATGTCTATAAGTAAGGTTTTTTTATGTGAAGATAATAGGAGATGGACAGGCAGCAGTCATAATAACCTCTACCCGTTTTGTAACCAACTTAGAACATTAATCTAGCCATATTATTAACAGATAGTCACTCCGGTTATTATTATCTTCTTCATTTGAACATTAATAAGTATTAATTTGTGATACAACTGTAGGAATACGATTACTGTTTTGTTCTATTTGAAATTGATCACAGATGCATTATTACACCAATTAAGATAAGTAATATATATATGTTTATTTATTTTAGCAGTCTGTATTTTCTCAGTTATCCAAGTTACCAATATTATCTCTGTTAATTTTAATCAAAATCGACTTAGCGTTTTTAAAATGAAATCATCCCGTACAGAAACACGCATTTATAATATTTTTAAGTACTTCTTTCCATTTATTATACACAACAAGAATATTATTACCAACCCAATAAAATAATCTTCCGCCTTTCCTATTTTCGTGTACCTACGTAGGTAGAATTTTTTTATTAACCTCCAATCTACTCCAGTCCCAAATAAAGTAACACGAATTATAAAACATCAGGGAAAAACAACGAAAGAAATAAAAGGTAATATAAAATGCAGCATAATTATAAGAACAGGAATTACAACAAGTCTGAATAGTAAATATTTTGTTTCCTGATATAAAATAGTATAAATTAAAAACCTAGCCACGTACGCACATTTTCGTCACGTCAAGAAATCCATCATGGATACCCTTTGATATTACGGACGTTGACAATAACCTTTAACATTAAAGTTAACGATACATAATAGACACCTTTGCTAAGATAAAATTACCTAAAGCTATATCTATTTCATTACTAAAATCACCGTTTCATTTAATGACTGAGAGCACCGCTATTGATTTTACTGATTAGCTTTCCCAACATGGAGACACGCGTACATTTTACTATATAGCGAATGTTTATTCTCCGGTTTTAAACTTAATATTAAATATTTTGTTGTGATGTAGTGTCATATTGGTCGATTTGTTTTTATTTTTTATATTTTGACGGTCTTTAACATTTTAGCGATCAAAAACAATGTTAATATTCTGGCCAATGGCTTAGAAGGTACTCCTTGATAATGCACATAAGAAAGATGAAGAAATCAGAAAGATGAAGAGTTGAGAGTCAACTCTTGATGTCGTGGACATGGAGGTTTTTTCTCGATCGATGAGCTCGAGTAAGATAAAGAGTCAACACATGAATGCATCATTACAAAAGTTGTTGAAATTATGAACAACAACGATTTAAAGTGGATGACGTGACCTCCAGATTCGCCAAGCATGTCCTCAATACAACGACATGTATAAAATTTAATGTTCAAATTTACTATGTAAGCGGTGACCCTGATAAATACGCAGGTAAACAAAGTTTACCTTTGCTACCAACATACATGCCTATTGGACAGTATCGGCCACAATATCGGTGGAGACATTGTCAAGGACAGCATCAACGTCATCATCGATTATGAAATCAAGAATGAAATTAATAAACAGACTGCCATTTAATCTGTAATAATATGTACCTACGTACCCAATAATAAAATGTCAATCGATTAATAATTTATGCCTTACGTTTATGCATATTTATGTAGTACATTTTATCTAAATAAATTAGTATTTATAATGCTAATTTAATAAAGGTATTAACTGCGTTCCAATGTGATCATTCACGTAGGACATCCACGTGTCCAGTTAAATGTATTGTAGTTCTATTTTATATCAAGCTACAATTTTGCCTTCCATTAATAAGACAGTTCTGGTGACTAATCTTTAACCTTATTTTTTTTTGTAATATAGAAGTAGCAGACGAGCATGCAGTCCATCTGATGGTAAGTGGCTACTGCCGCCCATGGACATTTGTAATCAACCCCAGATAAGATTAGATTCCTATCTCAGGTCACCACAAATGCGCCTCTACCCCTGAGGACTGAGCTGGAATGCCTCGAAAAAGTATGTCTTCCTTACCACACCCTTCAAACAAGAACACAGCAGCGCTTAACTCTGCTGTTATAAGGCAGAAATAGTTGTGGCAGTGGTGCTGCCGGAGTCAAACCAGAGAGTGGACAAAATAACGATCTCTTCATTTTAGTATAACATGCATGCTTGTTTAACACTAAATACTGATTACCCTGTATCAAACGCATCAGCGCGGACAGCTTCCCAAGGCGGAAGTTCCGCAGGCAATCTGTGTTAGACGTGTAATAATGTATAAATACTAGGGATATATTTGGATTTTGGACATATTTAAAGGAGTGACCCATCTTATGAAAACTTACAATTAACGGTATCCCATTCAAATTCAAAGTTTATTAACTACACCTTACAGAGGACCTGTGTACATTTACCGAAGGACGAACAACACAGAACTAATTACAAATATTATTATTACTTATTACTTGTTTCGGTGTTAACTTTCTATTTCGATTTGAAACGTCTGGTAGGTAGTACATACGAAGACCCAAGGCCTTCTAATTTACTTTTTAATGGTACCACATCTTTGACACGAGCTAGGCGTTACCGTAAGGTTTTCAGAATTTAAAAAAAAAGGATAATACTTTATCGTGGATTAAGGTTGAATACAGGTGAAGTTACTATCTATATCATGAAAAATGTATGCACATCGCTTTACGTATTAATTTATGTAATTAATTACTCGTACAAGTAGGGATTACAAAGGGCAAGACAAATGCCTAACTGCATTGTCTTCCACTTGACCCTAGGTCGTGATGACATGTTTAGGTAGGGTATATAAAAAGTATGAAAACAATAGAAAATGTTAAAATCATTATTAAGTTTTAGCATTTGAGCTGTCTTCAAATCAAAGTAAAAAATGACGAAATCGATTTAAGGAACATACGGATCCTGTATAACCTTGCAAACTTAAAGATCTTGATTCACTTTTTAAATGTATTGTATATAAAATAAAAGATATTAAGGATGTGACCTTTCGGCTTAATAAAGACATTCCAAGTATTTCTCATACGTCACTCGTGCAAACAATCATCTGCACCTATGTATGTCTGTCTCTATCGGACGTTGACTAACTAAAACGTCACAATATCATTTTAAAAGATAGTAAAGAATTGGAAATGATGCTCTTATGCTGATTATCTTTGAGGAAAAATCCGATGTAAATTAAAATTATACCAGTTCACAAAGAAGTTACCGCAGTCAGTGGCCGCTGTTGTGACGCAGGCGGTGTTTTCATAGCATGCTTCAATGTTATTAGATATGCAAGGTGAATGGCAAGTTGTAGTAAAAGAATATACCTGTGTACCCTAGCACGACGTTTCAGCAGAACAATTATAGTCGTAATAACCGTACATACTGAGGACATCAGGATTTCCAATGTATCAAAGTAACAAAACCCATCATGATAGTTGCACTTGGCCGTATACAAGGGAGAGGAATTTATGAGATTCCAGACCTCTTAAGTAGAAAATTAAAAATAAAATATGCCTCCTGTTACTTATACATTTTATTTCAAAGAGCAACTTAGAGCCTACTTACAAGAGTCGTCGCTTGCTCCAGCCTTACGTAGACTTATCTTTCATATTCGTGTAATTTCTAATTGTCCAAGATAGGCGTTTAGAATTCTGTCTTGTGGTACGTGAAGATTGTGCGGGTAACTACATAGTTAATGTTAGTACGTTTTTGAATGTTTGAAACCCCGCCCCCTCCCGCCTTAACAGAGCTGTAGCTACGCCCCTGACCACACGTAATACTTGATATAAAGAATATGTATATTACGTTGCAGTGACGAGCATGTTTTATCAACGCCTTTCAGGAAATATATATACGTATGATGCATAATGCGTTATTAGACATACTGCTTATCAAATTTGCAGCGGCCATGTTTACATTTTTCTCATCGATATTATGACATTATCCTAATCGCCAGGCTTATTACGAAACAATGAGTTACGATCACAACTTTCTAAGTATTCAAATACTTTTGAACTATAGAAACAGTGATCATTCGATATTCTTGCGTTGATCAGACACGTAACAATATGAACTAGTGGTCGCCCAGTGGTCGAAAATCGACCATAATAATTTTGTATAAAGAAAAATATTAGCGTTCTGCATTCATTTCATACTCTTCCGTCCGCGCAATTTTTATAAAAAGGAGTCGAAACTTTTTGCTTCACGGTTGTATAATGATACAATTATATTAATATACTATTGTATTCATGTATCAGTGTACGTAGGTATACAACACATGGGCTAATCGTATGCAACTAACTTTTTACCATAAACCGCGATAACATCAATCAATTTAGGTATCTAGATTCAAATTACTACAGCTTTAGCGTTCTAATTTTTAACGGGTTTTGCAACCCGTTAAATCTGAACGAATTATCGTCATTATTATCATTGAGGACTGGCCAGTAACTTTTTGTTACTGCCTAGTACCTACTTGGCTCATCCACTGCGGGAAACGTCACAAAATAAATATAATAGGTAATATTTGTTAGAATAGATCTTGTATCCTGATATTCATAACATTAAAATCTCTTTTGTATCAGTAACGACGACGGAAAATTTTATAATGATGCTGCATTATTGGATTCGGCAAAGTTTTTGCTGAATGTGTTTATTGTCAAATTTATTTGAATAAATCTTATTAGTTACTTACATTGAAGACAGATGACATTGATTTAATAATTGAATGGAAATATTATACAGTATTTGATTTTATTGCAACTAATAGTAAGGACACTAAGCATTTAAACACCTTAGATCGCTCGATAAGAACGAAGAATGCCAAGAAAACAGTCGATTGCTCTATAATTTGCGTTCACTTAAATTTGACAATATGTACCATGTTTACAAAATTTGGATCCGGCGAATGATGGCCAACTCAGTAATAAATTTGATATAATTTTGATGCTAAAGTGAGAGCCCTAAGTCGTAAAATAAAATGGTAACAATGAGCACGTTAGACAAAAAACACCTGAAGTTATTAAGAAACAGTTGAACTTGAACCCGAAGTTATTAAGAAACAGTTGAACTTGAACCCGAAGTTATGAAGAAACAATCAAATTGAAACGAGTTGAATTTACAATTAATTAAACACATAACAATATATACAATTCCAGTATACATTAAGTGGCACCAAAAACATGTAGTAATATACATACATATTAATATAGATAGATAGCGATTCTAGTTCTGACTTTAAACAAACCATAAATAAGGCTTTTATTAAGTAGTCTTATAAATATTCCATTACATTTAATAATAGTACTCTATAAATATAACCTTTTCTACTGTAAAATTGTTGAATAATAAATAAAAATAAATAAATAAACAAATTATTGTTAGGGACCTGGCGTGATGGTTATGTATGTATGTATGTAAGATTATTGAAAAACTATGCATTACAGAATTTTTACACAATTTACATATTTATTTATCTAAAATAATCACTGAATATTATTTTCAGCCACGTCTATCTGCAATATATTAGTGTGACAATTACAGTATTTAAACTAGTTACATCTTTATATTTGTATGAAAGGATTAACGACCAATCGTAATATTTTCTGCGCGGAAAATTTTGCGTCCAGTCACATCCGGTTCGTGTTATTCAAACATTTATAATCAACATTGGAAGTAAAAAAATTACGAATTTTTGCTACATCGCTCGCTTACACAAATTATACCTACGAGTACAGTATAATGCAGGTAGCATTAACCGAAGAGCACTTATTTAATATTTTCGGAGACGGCACTAGATTATCTTAATCTACATTTGATACGTTAGAACTGTGTGACATTTCAAAGGCTTTTGAACTTAAAAAACATCAGTACTTACTGCAGGAGGTCGAAGAAAAATGCAAAAAATTGCTCTGATAATCAGAATGCGAGAAAGCAATATTCCAATCGTAAGTAATCTTTTCACATAATTAATACAAACGAAGGTCCAATTGCTTTCAATATTCTAACTAATATAAACAACAACAGGTTTCTTTGGTATCGACGTCGATAAATATATCTGTTGATGCTCTCCTGCATGTGACACAATCAAACTCAATATATCTCAATATAGGAAAGCAGGTTATAACATGATGACAACACACATGACGACACAAGATCTAAATCGAGAGAAATATAGATATATGTATATAGATACATCTATGTTCCCAACTGCTTAATATACATATATAATTCTCTTGTCACGATGATGGCCCGCGATGAACTCCGAAACTACTTTGGTCTAACTTAACAGATAGGATAGTCTTTGCCTCGACTAGCCGGTTCAATACACATAGTTTTATTGCAACTTCAATATTTTTTAAAAGACAAAGGGTCATAATTATTTCCATAAGTTTGTAACAGATGGCGAAGTCATTTAGAACATTTCCAATTTCAGTTGCTGGAAGGCGGCAACCACTAAAACCTCACACTTACTAATACAACATTGACACATCCAAGACGGATTACAATTAATTTAACAATTATAACTGAACCACCACCTTATAACTGAACCACAGCAACGCGTCGGGTCGTGTCTGCTAATATTAGTTATAAGATATAGATGGATAATAAGATTTTGACCGACTTCAAAAAGGAGGAGGTACTGAATTCGTCTGTATTTTTTTTAAATTGTCAGTTAGTTCAACCAATATTCATTGTTATAACAGTACCTTCTATTCCTATTCTACGATCAATTGGTAACAGGCTGGAAGATTAGGATTGATATATTTAGAAAATAAACCGTTACCTTGATGTTTAACCGTAGTTTCCTACTCACAAGTGCAAACATACATTGACAAGGTTGATGACGTTTGACATTATTCTTCATTGAAACATAGTTTACAAAGCGTAAAATACTAGGAATCAAATATATTTGTTGATAGATCATTAACACCTGACAAATATCGTCACCACATACCTATGATAATTTGGAGTAAAGTGCATTGAACTAGAATAATAATAAACGCGAATGTAACAAATTGTGTTTGAATATTGACATTTTTTGAGATTATTCAATGCAATAACGATGAACTTGAAGGCTTATAAAATTGTAATATTTTATATAATATTTAAATAATTATATATACATATTTAATAAAAATTTACAATCTTTTGTGGCTGCCAAGTGTGAATTTGTAGTAGATCAATTTACATATATAGTGGGAAATAGATGTTATGTTCAGATCTTTAATAGATAGAAATGGACGAAGCCCTATCAGTTGTATCAGTATCTCCCCTACTATCTACTAAATTTCCGATTCCACCTAACAGGGTTTCAGGGTTTCGCCTTTATCATTTTTTCCGGAATAATTAACAATTAGTAACAGCGGAAACTATTAATATATTTCCTGTTATTAATTAGTTTTTCGTTTCGTTGAGTCAAAAATATTTAATTCTAATCTAATACATATGCAAACAGACTTGGAATTTCATTGATATATTTATATATATGCATTCACATTTTTTATTAAATAATATTTTTTGTATGTACATAACGAGAGCAGCAAATGTGCAGACAGCTATCACAATTGGCCGCTGCTGCCCTGTATATATGTATATCGGATCGACAAAGTAAATTCAAATTGTAATAAGTATTAATAAGAATCAGCTGTTAACCATTCAATAGTAACAAGACTACAGGAATTGCACTATTAGAAACGTTAGTCCAGTTAGTGGAATTTTAAAACACATACATTATTTTTTATTCAAATCAACATGCAAAGAACGATTTGCAGCCGGTATTTTCCACGTGTTATGGTTACCGATCGACAAAAAAGGGCTAATTATCGCAAATAAAGATATATAATATAACATTATGGTGGTGTTGATAAATTATTAATACACATCCTATCAACTCATTTCACCCACCCAGGCTCCCTAATCCTCACATAGGTAACTATGTAATAGATACAGCCAACCTAAACAAGAATGGTTATCTGTTTCAGCTCACTCCCAGATACTTCGGGGGACTAGAAATTAATAGCGTTGTGTCAGAGTGTGTCAGCTGCGCCGCGCAAACTGAAAACATACGAACAACTTTTGTGAATCCTGAACCAAACGCTGAATTTTAATTAACAATTCTTTATTAAGATTATCACAAATGTACTTAGTACTATGTACTGTATTTTTATGTGAATGCATATAATTTTATTAATTATTCTTAAATAAGAAACAGTGCCCTCAAGAACGATTACTATCTGCAGTTATGCGGTAATCTTAACAGATACAAATCAAATTTTAGCGTATTGTCATTGATCACTACATAACACAATCCTTGAAAAAATAGATAGTATGTACATACTCATATGTATGTACATATTTATCTATCATGTTTACTCGATTCGTTACGAATAGCCAATTCTGTCAAGTCATTACGATTAGCTTCTGTGACGTGTGGGAAGCGGATTGTAATATATACTTGATATAACCATGGTATGTTTACAATCTATTAACAGTCCACCATTGGCAGATCCGTCCCGAAGGTGGCTGCAGTCCTCCACACATGATCGCAATTGCGTCTAGTATAAAATGAGCATTTGCTCAGGCGTAAAGTATCAGCTCTCCTTATTCAGGATCTCAAGTATTTGGCATTTTTTGGCCTGAGACTTAATGCAGTGGTCAAAGATAAAATTGGGCGAGACATTTTTGTCTAATAACACAAGATACCATGTACCAATGGGTCGTTAATATGCGGAACGAAAAGCGTTGTTGAGAGAACATAGTCTTTAGAAAACACTGATTTAATGTTCGAACGTTCAGACTAGTAGCAATTAACGATCACACGTATGGACCGTTTACTCAAGAAGTCGCAAATCCACAGGCACAGCGAACAGTCCATATGACGGAAACCTTGTCAAGAAATCTTAGTGCCAGACCCTGTAAATATCGATATCGATGATCGATCGAGAAGATTTGGTTAAGACTAAGACAGGGAAAAGTAACGCACAACAGGGAGGCCGTTGACAAATACAGACTAATGATGTGATGTGTGATGTGAAGAAGCCGTTACTTTGACTGGCCTCTGTAAGTAGTGTAGTGTAGTGTTATATGATATTGTGTTACAGTGTCACATATAAGTGTTACATACATATAAGTTTATCAGACGTCAAGTTACCATAACACAGGCATTTAATTACCGAATTTGGGACTAGATAGCCGTTTGTGGAATTGTTCCAGTTATTGTGTTTATTTATACTTAATCCGTTACTATTCATCAATAATAGAACATAAGATTAGCCCAGTACCTAACCTAGAAAGAAGTTAGTAACAAATTATTATTTAAAAAACGAAATGGCACATACATACCTAAACAAAACATAAAATACACAAAGGCAGTCTTCGGCATAAGCAAGTAATTTATATTGAAGAAAAATACGTTAACATCACGAAGTGATCATTTATTGTATAACTTCCTATGAACTCAGTATTACTGAAAACCAAACATTAAAACAAGATTTTTCACGGTCAACTCGTACATTACAATCTAATGAGATTGCATTAGAAATACATCATATTACACATGAATATTTACGTATTGGTAAAGAGTACATTCTATTACTACTTACCTTCAAATGATTATATCATATATTGTAAAAAAAGTTAATGTAAGATTAAATTTACCACATAATACGCGGGTAAGGTCAGGGTAATCAGTAGGTTCTTTATCGATTCACAAACACTGCAGTCTTTTAACGATTGTGTGTTTTGTCTCGTTTCTTCTTAACTCAATTAATCAAGGAGGAGTAAGTACACAATATGACGAGTTTCCATATGATTAACAATGATATGTTTTGACTTATGAATTGCGAACACCTTTTTAATTGCTAACAGGTATTCTTGAGCGGTAACGTCCATTCTAAGACGGCGTCGAAATCTTAGGAAAATGTGTTTAAATAAAGAACAATAGCAAAAAGACATTTCTCAAATCTCTTTTTGGAACTGTTCAAGTACGAACTTGTAAATGTTTCATGAAAATATTTATATTTAGGAGCAAAAGAACGTTTCATAACTCGTTAAAAAAAACCTGTTTAGCACTTTTAAAATTGAAATTAAGCGGATAAGAATAAAAAATATTGATAAAACAGCTGTGGCTGTTCTCGATAATTCCTCTTTGCAATTTTCAAGTACCGCATTCTTTTTTTGCATTCCTGTATTTTTTACTCCTTAAAAAAACTCGTATTTCAATGCTATAAAAGGGCACCATTTTAATTTTTTAATCTATTATTTAATTCTGATTTTCATAATTCGGTTTCAAAGCAATCCGTTTTATGCCAATCCGGGTTTTAAAAAAAACCACCGTGTGTAAAGCAGCAAAAAGTTAAATCTGCCTGTAATAATATAGCTCCCTTTTATATATTGAAAAAAGAAACTTCATAATAGTCTTAAATAGATAAAAACGTACAGTTTACGTCTACCAAAGGAACAACAGTTTTAAATGTTATTATGAATTACATATATCGATTAATAGTTTTTGCTCACTTATGGTCCGCCCCGAGCCTCTGGTCCTGGGGGCCTCCAAATGGCTTCAAGTTTCCTTGATCAAAACTTACATAACCCATTGAAAACATGCTTAGTAGGTACCTATTTCGAAGGTAGTTTGGGATTGGAGGCCCCGTAGACAAATAAGTACAAAATTACTTTTACTGCCTTATTTTTCAATGTATAGTTTTGTATTATAGTTTTTTATTTTCATCAACTTTAACATACTACATGGGTTTTATATTGTATACACAGTAATAAATAAATAAATATTCTTTCAGCTATGCCGCTCCGGGCCTCTGAAAGGATTAGTCCGCCACTGGTTGTATGTCAGTTTTTTATTCGTAGACCTTTAATCAAACGCTTTAAAGCCTGAACCCAAATTTTTAGACTAAACAATATAAAACGTGCACTGCTCCGGTGTAATGAATCTGGTTTATGCACATCAAGATCTATATAACACAACTGTCTGAAAATGAACCGATGTTTTAAAGATACGCACAACTTCCTAACATAACGTCAAAGAATTGAAAACCGGTCTGTAATTCATAAAAATCAAGTCACAGTTAAATTAACTTTTATAAACAGCAACTGTACAATTTACAAATTAATTATAAATTGAAGCATCATAGAATTGGAATAATACAAATAATTTAAATTATCGTAATAATAAAATTGGTTTTCCCAGTGACGTTTACAAATAATAGCCTTTGTGGTGTCTGTGGAAACTTTTCTTTAAACAGATTAGATGAATAATGCCTTCAATGCCATCTCTTGGTAGAACGTAACTCGTTGATTCCTTGAAGACAGTGATAGAATTACCCACGTCTCACCATAACTAATGCTAAGATATCAGTAAGTTTCCTAAAATAATTCGTCACGTTACTTCACAATTACCTTTCTTATAATTGATACTCAGAGAAAAAGTGAAAATTAACTATATTACAATTCAGAAAATATAAGAACGAGAAAATAATTCTGAATGCAGATTTGAAGACATATTTCCAGAAATGTTGCTATCAATATTCTTGCTATTGAAATGATGCTATCTGATTTAATGAAAATGTTCAATTGCAGTTTCAAGACATTTGTCTCATTTTAAATTTTCTTAAAAGCGGTAAGTAATAAAATATGTCAATTGATCTATTTATCAGTTCCGAATGTGCTGAGTCACTAAGCGTAGCGTCTGTCAATAGACAGAGTAAACGTAAACTAGACTGAAAATTGTCGTGAAAAGTTCATAGAAGCAATGTCATCTTTGTACGGTTCCTAACGGACAGTGCGCAAAGGCGAGCGAAGTCAAGTTGAAGGCGTGTGAAGTGCGATGTGATAAAAGAGCGAGCGAGCATCGCGCGCTGTCAGTACTGAGCACTCGTGCACGCCGAGTGTAGGCGCAGTGACCGTTGCTACACAGCGACAATCGCGCGCGATTTTTGCCTCGCAACCCTAGCGCCCCCACTAAACATTACGTTGTACTGGACGTTCACTGTCCACCACGAAAGTGTCTGTGTTAAAATCAACCATAATCTTCTGAAAGGGAATCACTCAGTAACAACCCACCAAAACGGCGGCTACAGGTGAGACTAATGATGATACCGATCATAATTATGAAATCAACTTGCGTCGCCTGAATCATGTGATTCCCGTTCAAGCGCATCTAGCCGCAGCCAGTCTAGCCTGTAAGTTTTCATACGTTAAAAAAACTACCAAAATCACTGAATCTAATAATAATAAACGAATACAAATCGTATCGAAATTTGACCTTCAACGAAACTGAAAACAAATATGGAACAATTATAAATGAGTTAAATACAAATTCTGTTTAATAAGTAGTGATACAATATTTACATTCATCGACATTGACGTAATTAACAAAATTACGGAGAGCATGAGAGCACGACCCAGTCATAACGTTTTTTGATCAAAGGTCAACTTTGCAAAGATGAAATAAAGTCCATCTATTGCGGGTAACGCCCTATGATGGAAATGAGCTAAATACTACACGTGATACTACTAAACGATTAAAATGTTACACTTATATGAAACTCTTAGTCTTAACTACCAGCTACAGGTTATTAACAATTTGTTTACGGAAACCTATGGCTTGGTAAATGATCATGATTTTATTATCGATTTTATAACAATTTAGTGTCTAACAATTTGAAAAAACGCTTGTATTTTATTAATTGTTCATCATTTACACGAAAAACGTCAAGACTGGAGTTCACAAGTGAACCGGAATCACGAAGTATGCTAGTTTTGAGCATGGCATTAATTACGTCTGATATTTATGACGATCAACATCAACAGATATTAGTAGAAAACATGCAATAAACGCAACAGTCTAAGAAAGGAGCTTCGTTTTGAAGCCAAGGATTCACCAAGGCGTTTTGTAGACGTTAGTATTCGCAACGCGTGTGGCGGCGCAAAGCGTTGGACGTGTGACGTAAGGTCACGTCGCCTGGCCACTGACATGACACGAGATTAACGTTACTCCCTACTATCGTCTTATAGGCTATCAAAGGTGCATCATCTATTTTTCCGCCGTGTGACAATATTTGACACTGACGCGCGGTGTGTTTTAATCGTCCGCTGGAGTACAATGATCCAGTGAAGATATTCATTTAATCTTATACTCGTATCCTAATTTTATGTTTCTTTCAAAAATATAAATACATCATTATATGTACTGTATGTATGTATGTAACATTGTATCACGTACCTATTATATAGAGATGTATTAATAAATTTCGACATTATTAGAGCAATGTACAATCATGTATAACATCAAGTATCTGATAGAAAAACAGATATGTAAACAAAATGGATAACGATGTCCGTGTGTCTGATGCTCATCTCGAGTTAACGTGTAAACGAAAAATGTTTAGGTAAACAACCCAGGTGACGATCACAACCGTCAGATGGTAAGACTGGGCATTTATAGCGATGAAGGCTAATAAACTAAATAAGGAAAGCTAACATCGGAATTCTTGAAGGTTAGTAAACGAGTTAAGCAAAAAAATTAAAACTGCAAACATATCGTTATTAAGTTAAAGGTTGTTTATTGGTCACCACTATAAGCTTCCGGAAATTACTTATTTTCAACAAAAACTTGACATTAAATTCGCGATTACTCCGGCAGGTTTTATCAATAACATTTACCAATATGATAAACTTTCAGTATTGAAAATTTTAGTTATTAGATATAAATATTTTATGCATTATATACGAAAATAATACGCAGGACTTCTCGGAATAACCTTAATATTTAAAATATCTCATTTTGTAATTAGACATAATTATTGAATTTCAAAAAATGTAGGTAGTGAACTATAGAGAGGGCCTTGATGTTTTAGTTAAAAGTTTTGATGTTATTTAGAAGTAAAAGTATTTAATATATCATTAGGTTATCTTTTATGTTGCGAATGCGATCCAAATTGAATACCTCTCCATCGGACTACCTCGCTTCGAACGGAAAGTGAAGCAATCGCGCGCTGCGAGAACAATGCGAGACATATTCACAAATATTTTTGAACCTGAGCAAGTGAAAATTCACAACATTCAAGGCGAATGACCCCGCTTTTGAAACCGCAAACAAATTGTGAGAATTATCAATCCTTGAAGGGTGATTATACAATACGCTGTGACATACTCTATTTATTAAAATATTATTACGTATTATGTAAAATAGATACTTGTACCATATCGCTGAGTGTTTCGCACATGTTAAAAACATACTGTTTTGACAGTCCACCTCTTGTTCACCAGAACCATTATATTTTTCAATGGCAGGTCTCGCGTCGACAGAGTCGCCCCAGACGCGGTGGTCAAATAAGGATAATCATTTAATGATGTATGAAGTTAGGGATCACGTCCGCTACGGCCTCGTACGATCGACTAACGCCTGTAAATGTTTACATTTTGTGCCGGCGACGGTGCGCGACGTCTACCTGCGGCGCAACGACCAGTGATTAGTTGCAAAATGATCGCGGCCGAATTGAGTTCAGGGTCGAGCGTGCTGCCTCCGGGTGTTGCGCAAGCGCAGCGCCGGCGTGGCCGCTCCGCCGACCATCATCAGCGCACCGACGGACACCCAGCTCATCAACCTGGCACATGACAAACAGCTTATGGCAAATCAACGTTTGAATTGCCAAAATAACTATCAATGTTTTCGGTTCAAATAAAACAATACGCGTAAAAGTATACATGGCTATATCGCAATCTGTGACTAGTCCATTCGTTGTAAAATTTCTTTACAACCTTTCTAGTCCATGATATTACAACATTTCCAGTAACATTATGTTTGTTTTATTGTCTGTTGTCGTTTTTATTGCGCTAGAAGCTATTTCAGGGCATTGAATAACCATTTTATAAAATCCTCATCAAAATCCTTAATATTAGGGTTCTTAAATTCCGAGTACGAGTTTACAGCTTTCGTAATATTTAAAAGACTGGCACGCTCTAAATAGTCTGAATACGGCAATGTGATTATAATGAAGTTTTGCGTTACGCGTTACTCGTGGTTCTGATTCGTTTGTGGTTTGTTATCTCGTTCAAATAATATTTTTATTTGTTTAAAGTAGTTTGTAAGATTTCTCAGAAATATGCATTTTTTTCCATAAGTGTCTCGTTCTGTCTTCATTTAATTTACGTATCCAAATAATTTTGAAGACTGAAGCTTACGTTTTTAAAGTGCGCAAGAATCTAAAAATTTAACGAACGTACATATAATTTATTCGACAAAAACATCATGGAATTCTGCCAATTCGTTCGTATTACGTATTAATATAACTAAAAGTAGTATTTTCCCTTCCAATACTTACAATTTTATTCATACAGTTATGACTTCAAGTATGCATTAGACATAAGTTAGTCAGTAGCAGATTTGTAACATACGCGACTTATTAGACTAAAATAAATCTACGACAAAAAGGTCTTAATTAGCAATTGGGTTTAAGCTCTTTAACGATATCTTATAAATATGTAAAAAGTCACAACTTTTTCACAACACAGGGTTACATAAATCGTGACAGCATATCTGAGCGTGCATTATATGTACATATTGCGTCAATATCCAAGACATTTTAATATACGTATTACTTGATGTGCATGCATACTTGTCCTGCCGAACTTCTTCGGCTTTTTCTACTTTTATTAAAGTCGTTCTATGGGCTTGTTTACTTGAAGTACTTGAGAACTGGCCTTCTTTTAGTACCTACATGTAAGTTTTGATTGAAATATGTACTCATAGACGTATCTCTTTCACTTAGGTAAAGAGTACTATAGGTATTTATAGTCCTGGGCACGGCGCTAGAGGACTCCGATGTGTTCCGTACGGAGATCCCGGAGTCCTCCAACAGCGCTGAGGAGGCCACCGAGGGGGTTTTAGTGCGGTAGGACTCCCACATTGCCTGGTGTC
Source organism: Myscelus amystis hages (assembly GCA_018244895.1). Taxonomy (NCBI): domain Eukaryota; kingdom Metazoa; phylum Arthropoda; class Insecta; order Lepidoptera; family Hesperiidae; genus Myscelus; species Myscelus amystis. Next base: position 3,644 of record DWQT01000728.1, on the reverse strand, counting down.
TCTCCCAAGGCACTGTGGTACCTTTCGAAGGTTTCCCCCCCGACTTATAGCTTAAAGGGTAGGAATTGTTATGTAGCTGGACGTGGCAATTACATATGTGTATGTACATATGTAATTGCGTGTGGCTGCGTCCCTCACCTAGTAGTTTTTCGTATCAGATCAACGTATCTACACCCGATCTGGTTAAAGGGTTTATTATTCTTACCCTATAGTACAAAGCAGCAATCTTCGAAAATAAATCAAATATGTACAGCTTGCAATATTATTTATGTCAAATTTGCTTTATTCCAGCGTGCATTTTTATTGTAATGCTGTATGACCGAAATCGTTTCAAATAATGAAAGAATATTTTATAAATTCAACTGAGTTGAGGTAGTATTTCGAATAAATTTCGGTAGCAAGTGGAAATGTTTGGGTAGGTGATAGGCGCCATGTTGTCTACTACCGAGTGACGGTAGGCTGCAAAGCAGTCACGACTTTCTTATAGAGCGGAGGTTACTTAATTCAATCGCAGAAATTCATTATTGGCTATAGTATGGGCTTCAAAAGCTTTTCTTCCCAATTTGTTTCCTGAACAATAATAACTGTCTGGTATTACACTCACATCAACTCGATTGATACATTTAATATCTAATAAATCTTGGGACACCCTCACACAATGAATTAAATTCAGCAATCTGCCTGTTGAGTTAGTACATACGAGCTTGCCATGATTTTAGACTGTTTTTTCGTAATTATTGCAGTCAACTCAATACATCACTTTTCCTATAAAGGCTTCACATTTCTTGATATTTCCTGTCGTCCGTTGTCCTCGCAGAACCGGAAGAACCATTTAAATAAGCGCACGTACCACATTATTGAGTTAAAATCACTTTGTAATATTATCTACATACTCGTATCTTACACAATATCGTAACTGGTCATTAACAATGCTAAAGAAAACCATTGTCAAGAAAGGCAATTAAATAACTTAGAATTAAACTTGGAATACTAATTGACCTTTGTAGTCGCGACTGGTTTGACTTAATCGAAACGTGGGTATTGGATTTTTTCCATAGCGTTTGAACGGTTAATACTCAGTGCACTTAATTATGGTTTGTACCTACAATTGTAATGAATTCAAACCTAACCTTTTGTTGATTTTCCTTTCAATTGGCAACCGGTTCAAAAATTGACCCGCCAAAAATCTCACCTATTTGATATTAATATGCCTTTTGTGTCAAACTTGACAGTTCAATATATCCTAAGTCAATTAATCGCCAATTATAAAAAGTTTTGTTTATAAAAAAATCACAACAAACCTATAGTTCCTTTTTTTATATTTTCCGACGTGATAATAGAATCAGGCCAATAAATTGCGAAAAGAGGTTAATTGCTAACAGTTTAAACACAAAACTATTTTCATATTATTAGTTTATTTTATTTCACACTATTATATACTGGTGCCATAAAGTATAACGAAATTCCCAGCTAGCAATAAAATTTCAACAGGTCTTTATTTAAATTGAAAATTCAATGAATTTTCGGTTTTAACCCACCAATATACAGAGTTATACTCATGACTACTGTGAAGTAAATGAAATCATTCAATACAATTATTCGCACTGATGAACTGTAGTAGGTCTCCATTCTTTTTTATTTATTTTTAAGGTAAGGAAATCCACAAAGTTCTTACTGGCGACTTTGTCTCGCATTTTAGTGTAGGTATATCTTTTCAATTGTCGATTGCTACGAGATTACACAGAATAGTTGGGTACATCTTTTAACATAATGTAATCTTATTGATGAAACACATAATATCGTAAACTCAACCGGTTGTCTCGAAACAAGTATTACTCGTAGTACAATTCTTTAGGAAACGATAAGTCGCCATAGAAGCATAACCGTTATGGTTGATCTCTCATATTTAACATACGCATTATATGCGAACTCATAATGTGCATTGCGTAATAAAATTATTTTACTAGTGAGAAAGTAAACAAACATTAAGTGTAATTTGATACTGGTAAGGCACTAAGTCTAAAATATAGGCCTATATTTTAATATGTCATCGAGTAAATGTTTCGATTGAGACATTAAGCCTAGATATTATTATCGTACTTCCGTAGGTACCTATTGTACTTCAAGGGGCAACATAAGTAGGAATTGTATGTTCTGTACTGAAAGGATCTCATAACATGAATAGTATGACATATAATTAAATTTTAAACATTCGTGTTCCTGCTATATCCACTAGCCTTATCTTATTCCTTCGCTGACCGAAGTAGCGCGTACTTTCGCTGGAAACGTAACGCATGTAGCCGATCGTTCATTGAAAGTTATTTTCAATTACAAAACGGAATTTTCGACGTCGTATTGCGTGCAGGCACGCGGCCGCCATTGTCAATGTCGAAGCCGCATACATACGTGGTTGTAACTGCAGTTAATGAACGTTAGTCAACTTATGTATTGCTAACTGTTATTGATAAATTCAAGTTACTTATGTCATGGCCGAATGACTCTGTATTATTTTGTTATGGAACATAGTTCACGGACATTTGTTATACACAACAGTGACTGGCTATTAAGAGTGACGTCACAAATTTATTTTTGATGTGAAACATCTATGTATGCCGTGACGACCAACGGCATGATGGTTGCTGTCCCGTCACGTTTGCTGCTCTTTACTCCTTACACACATTTTCTTACACTTGCACATTTTCTTTTCTGTTTATCGTTTAAATTTAACAAGCAAATAAAAGAATAATGATTTCTTCAATGTTTCGCAAAGCTTGAACCTTTGAGTGTATTTTTAACAGGAGAGTACTGAGTAATAAGACGTCGAATACCTTCTGAATGTCGGAACATTTTCCTCAATCAGTGTCCTTATAGAAATGTAAGGAGCCCTTATATATAAGTTTAGTATTAAACACAAGCCTATGTCCTACGCACAGATGCATAGTTTACAGCATTAATCTTTTATTTATGCCCGTGTCACCGCGGCCGAGGTACGCGCCAGGGACGACTGTAGAATGTCAATACCAAACGGGCTTCCCCACGACTGTCTTTGAACATACGAACCTAATGACTCACCATGAACTTTGCTTTTAAAAGTATATTTGATGCACTCAAATTAAATTATTATTTTAAAACGTTAAAATTGAAACTTATACGTTAACTAATTATATCTTGGTATATATTTGGGCCAAGTCATCCGTGTTTTAGATATCACCTGTAGTATCCGATTAAAATATATGCATTAAATATCCCAATGATTTACTAATCTGCAGTACATGTCAAAATATAGAATTTAATGTAAGTATAGAATAAACAGGAAAGACATGAGATGATTCCTGCAAAGCTTCTATTGCCACCAACACAACATAGTACTTAATAATTTTAGCAATAACATTACTATTCATAATTAAGTGTTGTAAAAGGATTATAATTATTTAATAGTCATTCCGAGGTCCGTCGGGTAGGTTTCGAGGTGAGCACGAGTTTGCTTCCTCATTGAAGTATTTAATAATGCATCCTCCTTAACCCAGATAAGCCTGAAACTAAAATTTTCTGAAAATTTTGAAAAAAGTTACATTATTTAGTTTATTAGATCTTATGCAACATAAAAAAAATTATGAAAAAAAAATTAAGTGTAAGGCTTTCAG
>DWQT01000727.1:0-20253 GCA_018244895.1 Myscelus amystis hages | reverse complement strand
ACAAACAAATGTGCTCATCACACAAATGTTTGTCCTGGGTGGGAATCGAACCCACGACCTCCGGTTTCACGGTCAGGGTCTCTAACCGCTCGACCACGAGGCCAGTCGGTAATACTAACAAAATTGTGACCTCTGTATGGTAAATAAACATAGTGAGTATTGAATTCTTTTTTCTTACTGGCAACCCAAGAACCAATAGCATATAAATGACTGAATGTGTCTACACGACAACAGGATCTGATACCTATCGGAATTGAAAAATAAGACAATGGTATGATAATAAAGAAAGTAGTACATAACCGAGTACTAACTGGCAACTTTTAAAAATCCTTTTAACCTTTTATTGGTCCACTGCTGGACCGGGCCTCCTTTCATAGTCAGTCTCTTAGGCCACAACGTACCACACCGGCCAAGTGCGGATTGGTAGACTTCACACACCTGAGAAAATATTATATACTTCACAACGTCCCTGAGGTGTTCCCTCCAGGTATCCTACAATGCTGTAAGACGATTTACGACTATTGTTCGACTGTATGATATGAATACGGGACTCTTGTTCCTCTCCTTGCTTCGACTAACTGAGCATCTGTTAAATTATATTGCAGCAAGACTTAAGAACATGGATTACACTGATCACTAACATTTGATTACTGATTGAGGCAATATTGTTAAGGTAACTAAGCCACACTAGTTAATGTTCTAATAGACTGTAGTTTTAAAAAATATTATAAGTCTGAAGAACATGAATGGTTGCAGTTGGTTACATGATGTGAATAAGAACAAATTATAAACGTGGCGAAGGTGGCTTTCTGGAATATTCATCTTAACATATTTCCATTGTTATATTCCCAGGAACCTGAAGGAATGACGATCGTATTTGGTGTTTTGTTTAGGTCTGCCCAGCTTATAAAGATTAAGTTTTATAGGGATTATTATACTTTTATAATGTATATAATTAAATACAATGATGTTACAAGCTACTATGAACTCTAAAACTTATAGGAACTAATGGGAATCTAGTCCAATTAAAATGGATATCGTGTTAGAGGTTAGGTGTGTTTTCAATTATATTTCCAAACATACAATCGAAAAATGGTCCCAAATTGCATCTACGCAGATCTCTAGAAACGTTCGTTAATACATCAGCTATAAGGCTTCAAAACTTCTCTTGTATAAAACGATTTTTGTAACGAAAACACTTTGAGGTTATGATTGCCTACCTGCATGGAGTCTGCACTAATAATCTCCGTGGCAAACTTCTGAGCTAATTCCAAGCTCAGCTTAGTTTTTCCCGTTCCTGTAGCACCCAATATTATCACCATGGGTATTTTAGAAGAAATCACAGAACAAAAAGCCATCACTACACACTTGCACACACTTCACTGCTACACTTACTGACAACTTCACTCTTGTTTTGACAGCTTTCATGTTCATCGCGAATGCGTTTCGTGGTTAGCAAAGGTTAAGTGACATATTCAGCCATATAAATCTACATTTATAATAACGAACTATTTGAACCTTATTTGTCCTCTTTATACAGTATAGATATTAACAGTTTTCATAGTGAGTAGATATGCTTCATATTGTAACAGCACTTTTTGAAATGCTTTTGACAACTGATACAAAGACGAACAGATTTTACATGGATTTCAAAAATGAAATTAATGTACTGAAGTACTCTTACTATACAACTATTATTAACTGATCTGTAATTCAATAACACTACATAGTTCATTTCAAATCGGTTGATCCCTTTTTTTACCTTCGTGGAACTTTCTATGTAATCGTGCTTATTGTAATAATCATGAAATAGTTTTCTACATTTGAAATGTATTTTGTCTTACTTTAGAATAAGCTTCAATATAGTAACATAAATGCCTAGCAGCAACGAAGTTGAAACCAGAATACCAATATCAAGTACTTTTAATGTACCATAAAATTTTTATTCATCTAGAAATGAAATTAATCTCTAATGTGATTGTGTTTATGTGTCAAATTGTTTTGGCATAAGAATTATTATTAATTACTTTAATCTTACAATGTGTAGTGTACATTGAAATTTTCCTAAATACATTGCACAGGGGACAGGAAGGAGGTTTAGGAATCAATGAAGAATAAAAATCAGAATTTTTTTTCGAGTCGGACAAAACAGAGCCTTAAAACAACACCCATCAGTACCACAAAGGTACAAAAAATCACAGTATCTATACGCGAATTTATTCAAAAACCCCGATTATTCCGAAAAAGTATAAAAATCACAATCTAATAGCCAACCGTCTCCGGCTCCGCTTTGGTCCGACCTGTTTATTTATTTATCATATTTAATGATTATCTTAATGATTATAATAATAAAGGAACAAAACCCAAAAACTTTTCTTTTCATACTAGTAGTATCCAAGAAACCCACAGGTGGTAAGTACAAGTCGTTCGATATTAACAACGCCGCTCCAAAGACTGCAGAGTGCAACTTTAATATTAGGCGGAATTTATTTTGCATCCTACATTCTCTGTAACGCCGCGCACGGCCGCCGCGCCCCGCGCCGCCGCCCGGCCCTCCGGCGACGGCCAGATATTCCTTACATACGGATACTATACAAAGAAAAAGTAATAAAAATTAAACTGTAACATGACTTAATCATCCCAAGCTTACTTATATTTACAAGTTGCTATGTAAAACTTTTTAATCTATTTTCAATATTTTTTTTTCCATTTGGCAGTGGTGGAAATGTGCCTTGTCACAATATATGTGCAAAGTTGCTCGCGTTCATCTGTCTCGATGTGTCTACCGATTATAAAGCTGTCATTTCTTACAATCAATGTTACTTCGGATAACTTAACCATTATCATCTTTAATAATTAGGTATGTCAAGATTAACAAAAAAAAAATTAAATGCAGGTACAACATTCGAGAATTCGTAACTCTCCAGTTAAGAAAATTAAACAATTACTAGAAGACAAAAAAAAACTCGTTCATAAAAAAAAATGACATTATACGTCTATTCTCTATGACCTATTTATGTACACGTTACGTCTAATGGAAGATAGACTGCAAATCTTTAACACGATAACTATAAACTTCGCCGTGTAAAACTACTTAAGAACAACGCTATACCCCTACATAATATTTCTCACAAAAAAATATTTTTTTGCAACTAATTCGAGTATAAACCTAATATTATCTATATGTATGTATATGTACATAGCAAGGCACATTCCGCACACAATTAAAGCCTTCGTACTAATCTGCCGACCATGTGTTTGATAAAACATGAACCTTCGTGACGCGAGCCTGGACAGGCAGCCACGGGGCACGACGCAGCGCCCCCTGCCCGGACCAGGTTCAACTAGCTTACTGTTATAAAATATCATATAATTATTATTATAATAAAGAAAATGCAAATTTTCTATTAATAGGTACTATGAGGAACTATTTTGTGGTTATTTTCTTTTAATGTCTGCGGCTATCAGTTCAGATGTTACCAAATTACACGGCCCGTTACAGTACATCGCGGACTCCAGCCACTGAGATTATTAATTCACTGTATAAAAGAATCAAACGCACTATTTTATACCGTACAAACAATCGGTCGCGCGCGCCAGTGTTGCGTTCATAATTTTCATTAGAAATCGACACACCGATAAAAATAAAATTTCCGAATGCACCTAGCGTAGTGATTACGATATATAATATTATACATGTACGCTAATATGAAATTACTATGATACGATGCGGGCGCCCGCACGAATCGTCCCGACCGTCAATCCCTTGCAAAATATTCAATCCCATATCCCGCGGGACGCGGAAGCGATTCGCCGCGCGCCCGCACTTGGTCACTACCGTAAATATGTTTACATTTTAATAGTCGACGTGTTCTCAAACGTGTCGTATCGGTGCAAATTACATACATAATACAATTGGTGAAGCGATACTTCGATTCGATCTTTAAAATGGTCCGATAAGTTCAACAATTCCCATTACATTTAATTTTATTTTATTTTAAAAAATAGTGATTCGGAGTTAATCGCGTGACTATAATATGATAATATATTAAAACATTAAAAGTGTTAAAATTTACAAAATAACAAAAAAAAACACTACAAAACCGTAAGCGAACTAGCCTTAGTGTAGACTTATAATAATATCAATTTAAAACAATATTGATATCACCGCCCCCCTACCGCGGGTACAGGCGTCGGGAGGGGGGATGAAATAGAAAAATCCTACGAACCGGGCCGAAAACATATATAGTGGCCGGGCCCCCCAGAACTTTCCGTAAAGCAAACAACAGCCATCGTCCAGCATAATTAATAAATTCAAGACTATCGTCGCTCTACTAATCTTATTTACAGCTCACAAACCGCATGCGAATCGCACGAACGATATCCACTACTATCATACACGTGTCCAGTAAACATCCTCACCGCCGCCCCGATGCCGTACAGTAACATTTAAGCATCCGATAAATTCCCGGAGTAGGTAATTCTATTATGCACTATATGTCGATTCTGTATCACTTTCAATTTATATAGAAAAAAACATTTTAGAGGTAAAAACAGTCTACGAGTTTACGATGCAGTCTGTAACTGTAAAAGGTACTGAAGACCTGGGATCTGTCGACAAACAGTTTTACGGGCTCACTTTGGCGCCGCCAACGCATCGCTTGAGCAAAACGTACCGGCGTGATTCACCATTCATTTTAAAACTGACCGATCGATGCGAAATGATTTTGATGACAATTTTCAAAATTCTCTTAGGTATTTTGGGTGTAACGATTTCTTAACGGATGGCGGTTCGCCGCGCGTGCCGACGAACGACGCCGCGAGCGCGGGCCCGCGCGACTAACATTAGGTTACCAGTCCATGAGTGTCACGGCGAGAAGACGAGGCCTCTCGTGGAACAAAACGACTACCAGATAAGCGGCCGGCGCGCTCAATACGGCCGGTAGCGCGCCGACAGCAACGTGCGGAGCTTTTTCAACTTGGTGACCAGTTTGTTCTGCTGTTTCTTCAGGTATTCCCTCTCGATCTCCTCCTCCCTGAGCTTCCGGCAGAGGGCGGCCGCCTCGCGGAGTATCACCACCTTGGGCGCGCGCTCCTTGTCCCGGGTGGCGGGGATTTGTTTCTTCAGTTCGTCGAACAGATTCTTGAGGCCGATTCGCCGCAAGCGTTCCATGTCGTTGTGTATGGAGCGTCGCTCGATCTCGGGCGACTCGGCCTCCGAGTCCGTGTCGGTGTTGGAGCGCCCGCGCCGGCCCGGGCCGCGCGTCCGCCGGCGCGGGACGGACGCCGACGGCAGGCCGGTCGGCGGCACGAGCCGCTTCCTGGCGGCCGGCCGCGGGGTGATCGCGGACTCGACGGTGCGCTGGATGTGATGACGCTCTTGCACCGACGGCGTCCGCGGGAGCGAGTCGACGCGCGCCTGCGACGTCGACGCGAGCGTCGGCTGCTGCGTCGTGCCGAGCGACACCACGTCTATTTCCTCCTCTGCAACAATAGAGAAAACATTGAAGGTTGTCCAGTACCAACGGTGCACGTACTCGTATCATAAAAATAGAAATCGAGCATCGGTTATCACGAAAATAGAAATCACCTCGTATTTTCCTAAAATAAATACCAGTTTAACCGCGCGTATGCTAAATGGCGCATAAATTCCCAACTAATGCGGAATACTTTTACTGTAAATTTATCAGTTGCAAATAAACCCGCATTTACCGTTTCATTCCTAGCATACTTTCATTCATGGACGGCTCATTACGTTCGCATCACCATAAAAGGCGGGCGATTGTCATAGCGTCGTACATACGTACAAGTGCGCGGCTAGGTGTAGCCGAGCCGGGATGCGACTGCAGTAGTCAGGTGGAAGGGGGGAGGGCGTCGACCCCGGCGTACTACCGCAGCGTCTGTCGACATCGATCCAGACGCCTGACGTCACGGCCGTTCGCGCCAAAACGAGAGCGCGTGCGCGACTTCTGCCGCAGCGTCCGCACTCAATGGACGGCGGGTTATCAACCGGCGGCCGCGCTCTCCGGCGGCACACTGCGCGCCGCCGGAGAGCCGCCGGCGGACGGCACTCGCCGTACGAACGATTCGACTCGCGTTCGAAAACTAACTCCCGTCCAGCGCCGCCCGAGCCCGTCCGACCGGTACCATTCCTACGTAACCAGAATCACCGAGGTTCACTGGTCACTGGCTATGTAAAAAGACAAATCGGGCCGAAAAGAAAAAAATCGGACGGGCTCTCGATGTTTTTTTTATGGGAAAAAACAAAATGTGAAAGACGTACGGAGTTGGTGGCGTCAATCGTGACTTCCTCAACACGGGCGTCTCTCTGATATAATGTACCTGCTTTTTCTAGAGCCAAGGCCACAGGGCGCAAGGCTCCCAAATGAGCAGGAACTGAACTAAGCCTATATTTAGCAAACTATTTCGGGAATCTCGGACTACTCGCGAAACGCAATTCGAATCGGACGGGGAAGCTCGCCCTACATTCCGGTCGAGATTGCGAGCAATAAAAAAAGACCACGTAGTATTTCTATGAATGAGAAAAGCGAGTAAAGTGTCGGGTTCGCGACAGCGTCGAACTACGGATGTGCATCGGCCGGCCGCGTATCGCGTTCACGCCGCGGCGCATATTTCGCGGAAATCTCGCGACTAAGCTATCCAGTTGCACCAACAAATAATTATGTCAGCGGTTCATTGTGATTAAAGGCGACCGGCTCGGGCGGCGCATGCGCCAGTAGAACGCTCGCGCACCGGTCGCGCGGAGAATTTCCGATTACATCCTAGGCACTGGAAATAGAAACTAGTTATGTGGGCAGCTGTTCCGTTGCAAAACCGTGTGCGTTCACGGACGCCCCGCTAATCGGGTACCGCGCTCTTTTATATAGCAAAAAAATTCGCCACAAACGCGACGATAAATTTACACGCAGACGCAATCGTTTTATTTGATTTCCGCATAGTTACGCGGCCGCTTATCGCGGCGGCTCGTCGATCTAATTCTGTTCTGCGTATCGCGGCTGTCGTCGAACGGTCGCCTCACGTGACGTCTAGATGTAGGCGTGGTGGGTCCGCCGTATGAGGGTCGATTTTCACCGGAGAGAAAATCGTTCTCTCGGCCGGCGCCGACGCGATTAACGGTCGCCCCGAGAGTATTTGTTTCAGGTCTGCGTGTAAGCGATACGCCCGGTATTGTCGCGGTGCGCCGCCGGGCTCCGGTCTAGTGCGTATCTATTATATCGACATCGCTCGAGACACGATTCTCAGATCCGCCGCCATTCCAATTTTAAGCGTTACCGAGCGATAATCCGCTTTTTATTGTACGCCCGAGCGACCGGTGTCCGGACGCGGCAAAAACTTATATAGCTCTCGCCGCGGCGGCGTCTTGGGGTGTTGCGGACGTTAAGTTTAAAAATAAAGTTTCGGTTCTCGCCCGATAGATGGAGTGCGAAACGCGAGCGCGTTTAGCGAATAACGCCAAGCGAAATGAAAATAAGCAATATGTAAGTTATATAGATATTGATAAACACAATCTCGACGTGCATCTCGCGCCGCAGCCCGCTCTCGAGACGCGATTAGTCAGAATTTCTAGGTACCTTCTACAGCTCACCGTGAGAAACACAATGACTCATAGATTCGCAAATCTAATTGCTTCGCTTTTTATGGCTAGACATCAGATATTCAGGTTTATTGATGTTTAACGTTTTGATACATTAAACAAGATGTAACTACAGCTTTCTAGCGCGTCCAATTAATGATGGTTAATAGAAAAATAATTAAATAACCGAGTGCAGTTATTTGAAAATCAGTCTCCCACTCCGGGTTCAAATCCTGGCACACATTTGACTTGTTAGGTACGTATTGGTTATTGTTGCATGACCAATAGACCAATGCTGTAGATTATGACATAAAACTCTCTTACTTAGAGAAGACCCGTGGCCAGAAGTATAGAAAAATGAAAGAAAAAAAAGGGCGCGCCAGACAGATCGTACGCGTCAAACTGTAGCCAGAGCAAGGAACAGACAGACCTTTGAGCGATTGCAACAGCGAACGAACACACAAACGAGTTCTGAAACACGATAGCTTTCCAATCATCGTATCGTATTGATATTGTATACGGTTTCCGCGGTCCACTGCAATCGGAACGTCACTAATCGGGTTATCTGTTTCAATTAACATTCAGAGAAACAACGGCCGTGCGTCGAGCTCCTCTCGAGTGTTACATTCGTTCGGGCAACGCCGCGGCCCTAAGTTGGCAATCTCCACGGATTGTTTAATTAAGCGGCCGAAAGAGCGACGCTAGCATTCGTTTCAGCCGAGTTTTAATGGTTAAAACCCCCCTTACAATATAAGAGGCCATTAAACGCTCGACTTGAAGTGAGCGGCGGCGGTTCGAACAAGGAAAGTTGTAGTGACTACCGCGGGGGAGTTTTCTTTGGGCTGCGATTCAATTAAATGTTAAGTAAGGTAACTTTATGAGAGGTTGGGTGAGAGACGAGTGTCTAGACTGCCGTTCGAGTGTGGATAGATGACGGACGGTGACGGATAAAGTGATGGAGTTTCGGTGGTGTCGCGGTGTACGGCAGGCCCCGTTGCCGGGGGCCGAGCACGCTCCGCCGGCTTCGCTCCGAGGCCAAGTTCACTGGCATTTGAGCGCGATAATTAAAAATTATCGTGACGTGCACACCGCTCACGCCATCCTATACAGGATGCTCGCTGTCCTGCCGCCTTATAAAAAAAATCGTTGCATTCATTCCCGCCACTTAACATATCCGATAAGCTAATGCATACCGAGTATTGAAACATTGAAATGCGACACGAAAAAAAATTTCCAACATCGCAACGATATTGACGGAATTGACATATTATACGATAATTATAATAACTCGCTAATGGGATTTGTTGGGTGTTGATAACCGGTTTATTATCAATGCGGCCTGCAAAAATTTACAACGAGTACCTATTGTGCGTGTCCTTGGAAATTTACGATACGCGGCCCAGATAAGTTGCTAAGCGCCGATAGCGGGCGCACGGCTTAATAGTTTCGTAACAGCCTGTATACATCTCAGTATGACGGTATATGTAATGCTAATTAGTTTGGGCTCTGGCTGCCGTAGCAGTCCTGTACGAGTCGTTGCTTATAATTTTCATCGTAAACTTTCTCATTATCCCACGGAAACTCGAACTGAAACCGTTTAATGTTCATTAATTAAAACACGCTCGCCAACCGTTCGTCTGTACGCGGTTAATGACGGACGTAATTGACGGGTCGATGTTTACGGCGATTTGTCTCCAGGTTTCCGCGTTGACATAGTTATGCGTGAATTTGATCGCAGCCTGCGGGCTACGGCGCAGGCGAGTATTTCTGTCGTATTACGCAACCGAGTGATGTCGGTCATGCGGCCCGCGGTGGGCACTCGAGGCTGGCTGCCCGCTAAAACAGGCCGCGGTAATTTATGACGGGGCATCATGCCGGATCGATTGGGCGGCCTTGGCAGGGTTCGCGCGAAAGTTCACGGGCGAATGTGCGTAGAAAAAACACGCGTACATCCGAAGACCGGTCAAATGCGTATCGTTATACCACACACACACACACAGACACAACAAACCCACCAAAATCAATCACTAATCTCAAGTACAAATGACAATTTCATTTGTTAGTTTTCTTTTGTTGTTCAACCCTATTGTTTAAGGAATGGAATGACCGAAAAACGACGTTAACTTTAAAAAATTCGTTAATGTCAAATCGAAGAGGCGATCATCTGAACGCGAACATCGTTTCCGTTTATAATTAAGATTAACATTAACGTTACGCGTTAAATTGTATCGGTCGGTATATAACTCCGCCGCGCCTCGCAGTAAAAACGACTATGTGCCTGCGACCCGACGTCCGACTCGTAATACCGGTATACAACAATGTAACAGCACGCAACCTATTCGATATATCGAGATTTCTATAAGCCTTCGACTGCTAACCGTTCACCATTAACGAATTCATTTTCCCGCCAAAAAACTTTCAAACTCGTGCCCGATTTTCCGGTCTGATCACCTTTCAAACGATCAATGCTCGTGGAATGGAAAATGTACCACTTGGCGATTCCGTCTGGGTTCGATTCTCGTCCGTCACCGATTTTTCTGAGAGGAAAGATCGTTTTGCCGCATCGCGACGGCGAGCATTATGCATATTTTAACTTCAAACAGGAACAGAATGGAATATAACGTCGCCGCCAAGGACGCCAGACGGCATAATTAATTCGCACGGCGTACGAATAAATAATTTATGTACGATTATGTTATAAATAATAATAAGCGAAAACGTATCGGTGAGATCAAGGTGAAACACGAAATGTAATCTTGTTGCCGTGTTGGTTTTATCTGTCGTCAGCGCACTTAAGACTTTTTTCGTGATAAGACAATACAAATTTATGTTAGTGTGGCACGTCGTAATATCGTTATCGGAATTGATACATTCGCCAAGGCCACGCTGAGGCCGACTAGGCGATTCTCCACTTCACCGACACACCCGATGGACATGCGCGATTTCTAAATAGAAAACGCAAAAATCGTGGGTTCGATTCCCGGTCGGGACAAATGTTTGATTGCCGTTGAGTATATCTGATCTGATTGTAAGTTTAACTGTTACACCATCATTCCTGAGGGGATAGGCAGACGGTACCTACCGCGTTCCAATCTCTAAAGAACCTTAAATCATTTTTTTCTTTCACTAGCTTATTCTTAAAGGTAACACACATCTAAACATTTTTGCGCCCCAATGCTGGCCATGGCTTATCAATATACCAGATTACTCATTACTCAGTATAAACAGCCAATAGATGCATGCCGCCTAAACGGATTTTTTTCGGTATTGCCGCTAGGTACCGTAACTCTGTGACGTAGGTATGCCGTTTATATTATCACAAAATGATAATATTATTTTTCTGATTAAAACAAAGGTCGTGGTGTGAATACACATAGCTCTTGATTTCATAAGAGCTGCATTCACACTTATCAGTCTGATAGCTGATACAACCGTTTCATAAAAATTGCACAACGTCACATTTTGTATCTATAGATAGCCGAAATATTTCTAGATACATACATAACCATCACGGCAGGTCTCTAAAGGGGCAGGGCGCACCGAGTGCCAAATATCTCTGTCCTTACAAACCTGTCGTGCTTGCCGAAAACGTCGAAATGGCGAAAAATTCAAAGAAATCTCACTTTCTTTACAAATCAACATTTCGTTTACAACAATGCCCTTTACCGTAATCAATTTTTATTAAGATCAAACAAACCATTTTATAATATCCATTGAGTTTAAGTACCATTAAATGCGTAATAAAATTGTGGACATTAACTGAGCCAGGCACCGTAGCGAGCCCTCATTGCATTCAATATGAAACCATATATTATATCTAGAATATCTAGATTCTAGATCGTTCCAACGTGTGAGTGACATATTAGCAGAGTACATAAGGCCTAAGCTAGGCTAGGTTCTAAACTGGTACAGCGCAATATTTAGGTCGCAACTTGAAGTACCGAATGGAACCGTGCAAATTGCTTTAACTACGCGCTGGGCCATTTACTACGCTCAGTGGCTCGACGAAACTATTAACAAGTTCTAAGCCAATACTGTTCGGGTGGCGCGCACGTACACGGCGCGCTGCGATTGAACGCTGGCGCGAATGGATTTAATGTAATATTGAAGCTATACGACAAGTTCATTTAACGAGCACACGACAAATAAATCCTACACTATCACTACGCGGTCGGCGCCCGTGAACGCTCAATATTTGTTTAAGTAAATTCGTTTTAACGTTACACAACGAGCGTGTTATTTAATACCACGAAATATATCAGACGAGTGATGTAAGCGCGACGAATATGCTGTTCAGTTTCAAAAACGGTTCCTAGATGTACGAGCGCCTACGGACCCTTGCCGCCGATCAAGTGTTTTAGGGCAAGTGACCTAAACCGGATCTAATGCCCCGGATTGCCCTTAAAGGGGCTCACAATTCATTCGGTCCAGCGTCGCCCCACTAAACCGGGGCCGAGTTTTCATGTCATAAATCACGATCTCGAGCGCGCAATCTGTCAAGATAACGCGCAGGTCAAAAGCACCTAGCGGACTATTTAAAGCGGTTATCTGACTAGTTTATTAGGTTAGCGTCCGTGTAATAATAGCGCACCGCAAGAACTTCGCCGCCATTGCGAAATCCGACGTACGCCGCAACGCACCTACCGCCGCGGTGTTTTACGTTTTTCAATAAAATGGCAGACATAAAAGCGAGTTACACGAACAACAGTCGCGCCCCGCTCGCGACGTTCCGCGTTTGATAATAAACGTGATTTATTATCTGGAGCGCGGTCGCGAGCGATGTGTAAATACAGCGCCGTTGCAAGTAAAAATGAACGCGATACGGCGAACGTGACGCCATGACGCGCGACCAAATTGGCGGGAAAATGTGACAACGCGCGGGGACGCGCCGCGGTAATTTCGCGCGCGCCCATTTCAAATTTCGCGCCAACTTTAACTGATAAACGTTCGTATTCGTATGAGTACCGGGTCCGGTGGAAAAACCGGCCGCCACACTCGAGAGCCCTTGACGTTACAAAAAAAAGAAGTCCGATAAAATTTACAAGCCGTAATCGATGTTTCCCAAGCCCGGGCTGTCTATCAAACTGTCGTCCGGCCCGGCTAGACGTGGAAGCGCAGCGCTCCGAACCGGTCCCGCGGCGGCCGAGCGAACTCCACCTCAATGAGATTCCATTTCGTTCCGTTGCATTCTTACACTAGTAAGAGTAACGGAATAGACAAGGTGAGACCGGCGCGCCGAGCGTAAGGCTTGATTTATTTATAACGTGTAATTTAAGATTACATTCGATTAGCTGCAATTTCAAAACGGACCAGCGTTTGTTCGCGCGATGCGAAAACATCGTAAACAAACACGCACCACCCACGTAGGGTTGCCAATAATTTTCCTGACATGCAACACTAATTGCGACATCGCAGAAAAATCAGCAACAAACAACATTTTGCTAAGAAAATACAAAACTGGGTACCGAATGGCTACTGAGTTGACCTACCTTCACACAATAGACGCGAGGAAATTTGCAGAAAAGTTGTGTGCAGGAAATTTAATTCGATCTGGTAACCCTGCCACGACCTTTCCCACTGCTGTGGATAAGTCCGACGTTAATAACAAAACATTGTAACACGTGATGAATTCAGCTTCGCTATTAAAAGAGGTCGTTTGCGACTTAATTACGTTATGCAAATAACAGGCATTATAATAAATTAATAATTTATTGTGACCCTTTTGTATCGAATAGTGACGTGTTAGAAATGGGCAACACTTTTCCGTTTCTTTAATACTATCGACCTGATATTTGAATCATTGTGTCAATTAAGCGACATTCGTTGCATGTACGCAACCCACGTACCTTACGACCGAATGAACAATTCGAATTCAAATTTGATACAAATTCCTTGTTCCAAATATTAGTCGGAAAGTTTTATAAAAACGACACAAACATTACCTACGGTTCTAAGAAATAAAAATCTAAATGCAAATATATTATACTCGTATTAACTGTAACCTGTAGGTATTGTTATAACAGTCCAGTTACATGTCCGCAGTCGTATGCGCAATGAGCGTTGAAATTGTGGCAACGTGAGATGCGTCCTATTGGTATGCGGGGACCGTATTCATCATGTTTAATAGGCGTCCAGACAGCGAGGATGTTAACCCTGCCGAGGGAAGCGTTTCGAAGAACAATGTCGGGACGTCGCGGTCGACGCACCGCTCGACCTGAGCGACCCTAACCTAACCTTCGGAGGGCACGCGCACGCAGAGCCTCCGAACATCCCTAGGTACCGGCCGGACATTCTTTTGACAATTGCAATCTATTTGGAAATCAGCCGTGAAACGGTATCCATTAATAAGCATGACTCCCTTACGAGTCCAATTTGCAAATCGGAAATAACAAGAATCTTATAGGTTGTCTTGTAAGACCCACGATACGCGCTTGCCCAACTTCGTAGCAGTTACGCGAATGTTGAATCTCGTTACGTCTACATACAAGTAGTGGCGACTAATCTATTTTAATTAAACGTGTCAATTCGGCAAGATGGGTGGTGTTTGACATTAAGGAAGGTTGGGGCGTTCAAGGTCACGTCACGATGGGCGAAGGTTCCGGAAAAGGCGCGGGTGCGTCTAGACGGCGGGGGCCGGGGGAGGGGGCGGCGGGTGGGGGTTGGATCGATACGCGCAGTTTCCCGCGCTCCGCGCCACGCCTGCGTGCCGCGGCGGGCCCCGCGCGCCCCGTCTCGCCACCTCCTTAAACCCCAATTAGACCCACTATCCGAGCCACTTGCATGTATGCACAACTTTTCGAATTCATTTAGCGCCGAATTGGGGACATCGAAAGCTGCAAGTCAGCCGACTTGGCAACATTGGACGGCGCGCTGCGTTGCAAACGTGATCTATTATTAAACGACTTCCTTTTCACTTTTTCAGCTGTGCGCGGCCAAATGCTTAGCGAAAAACTTATGTACATTACAATGACTGGCCTCTTGGTGCACAGGTCATCGACCCTGGCTGCTAGACCGGTGATTGTGGCTTTAATACCCAAACGTTTGATCAGCACTTTTTCTAATTGCAAATGTGACTAAAATCTGTAGTGTTAAATGTTACGAATCAGACAGCTATGTGTAGAATGGTCGCATTCATTTCTGTTATTATTATTCCCGGGCATTCGAAATATCCGACGTTTACAACTGGGAAGTGATCCTCAAAGCCCCACAAACCCCGCTCGCTGTCAATTCGCAACGCGCGAAGCATTTCCAATAAACCAAACTAAGGCGCCCCAGATGCCCGCCATTTGAATTTCAAATTACAGACAACAACCATTAAGATATTTGAAACGATCGATTTAAAATTATATCATTACGATTCTTTACACGAAAAGTCATATCGTATCTAATATTTTTATCACATAAAGATTAATTGCGTACGCTACGTTGGGCCGTACGCGTTGATTACGAATTGGAATGTTGCATTCCGATGCGTTCGGGACACTGGGAGTGTAGTATCTTGATAGATTCCAATTGACACTTTTGTCGACACTCGAAAGACGTGATCCGATATTAAAATATTACATAAACCCGACTCCGTCGGTGAGATGCAATTAATGGAACGACGAAAGTCACGAAGCGCCTTCACGGGGTTACGTAAAGCGTAAGAGTATGTTTCTTTTTGAAAATTGCTCTCGACAAGATTTCTGGTAGAAAATGGTACTGACCTGATTCGCAAGAGTCAGACGGCGTTTGAACGCCGAGGCAATCGAAGTGCTGACGGGCGAGGGTGTAGGAGTGGTCGGCTGCGACCGCGGCGGAGTCCCTCAACAGGCGCAGGGCCGTGCCGGCGACGTCGACCGCGTGGCGGAACTGCGGCGGCTCGTCGCCGTCCAGCGACGGCGGGGTCTCCGGCCGCGGCGGCGACGCGTCGCGCCGCAGCAGGCTCTGGCCCGGGGTGGCCGAGATCAGGTCCGACGGCACGAACGTGTTGCTCGGGTGCACCGAGTCCACGCAGGAGCCCGCCCACATGCAGTCGTGGTGGACGATGTTGTCCTTGTGGTCCTCCGGCGCGTCTATGATCCGCCAGTCCACGTCGCCGTCCGACATGATGTTGGTCATGTCGGCGGGCGGCACCAGGTCGAGCCTCTCCGCTTCGTACTGCACTTGGGTCCAGAACTCCGATGTCTGGGTGAGCTCCATTGACTCCTCGTCCAGGTTGTCCCATATATCGAACTGGAGTAGATCGATCGGCGGCGACATTTTTATTTATATCTAAAGACTAACTAGTTTTAAAGCTAAGACGAACTCGTCGATATCACAGGGCCCTCTTATCACAAGGACGATGCGCGCGATGGGTTCCACGCACACCGTCTGCAACAAAAGAAAATACAAACATCAGACACATGCACATCATTTGTTTCTATATACAATTTTTACGTTCTAAACGTTTCTCGCTAAACACCAGCATTGATTCCATAATTGACACAAAAAGCTAACGGAAGTAATTTCGAATTCGGAATATGAGTTATTTTCCAACAAATTAGCAGTTCTAAGAAATTAAAAAAAAAACGACAACTTTTGAATTCGTAAACCAAAGGCTGGTTTGAACATTTTAAAATATTAAATTAAATAAAATATAAATTGAATGTTATTTAAAAACAGGCATATTTTTTAAATTTATTATGAACGTTCTTCTTTAACGCACCAAGTTACTCACAATATTATCACCAAGTATTGTTAAAAATACTATTCGTAGAGATTTCGCGAAAAACGAGTTATATTCTTTTAAACACAAGGGGTGGTGACCCCTTGTATTTACAAATCCCGTTAGAACACTCTCAATGGACACCGAGACAGGAAGTGTACACCACGAAGTCCGAAACTAGACTGAAGTCTGGATCCGAAAACGTACTGTTTTAAAGGGTACATTGGCCTTGAGGCCTATCCCAGTTCATCCAACAATTAGATAGTCATTGTCCCGCCAGACACCCCCGCGACTTTTTTTTTTATAGATTTCGTGTTTTCTACCTGGCAAGCAAAGCATCCGTTCTTCCTTTTCCGGGAATATTTCTATATTATCTGCGCTCGTCAGGTAGCCAGTCGGCTTAGAAACTGTTTTTGTTTACAAGCAAGAAATGGCGCGAATGTATGTTTACCAATAAAGCGATGCTTCGTGTTATTTTCCCGCTATTATGTATTTTCCTCGTAAGAACACTGCTATGTGTATTTATAACAAATGAACGCGATAATTGCGTACGCCGCATTTAAATCATAACAACGCGAACAAAATAAGCCATTGCTGTGTTGGTTTTACTAAGAAAAAGCCGATTTCTTTTAACATTTTTGGAAATATACATTTAATGTGAGTTTAAAAGTTAATTTTACACAATTTTTTAGACTGATAATTTTGTGGCCATTTTCTTGTCATAATTATTTTTTAATGGCGCAGCTTTTAATCACAAATACATTTTATATTACGATGCCAATTTCGCAGCAATTGCATAATTATAATAAGTGAAATTATAATTGAAATTGGAAAGTAGCTTAATTATAGCGTAAATTATTTTTGGAGAAAATATCACGAAAATTTTAAGATATAATGGATACCGATTTAAATATTGCTAATCCGTACACACAACTACGCAATTGGTGCATGAGAATGAAAATACAAATTTTATTAAAAATCGATCTGAGATTTTCAACAATACGGACACAACACAAATTAAATATACACCCGTTTTATAAATATAGCTTTTAATCTATTATTACAAAATTTCTATATTAACAATACAATCATATTCCCGCGAAATTCGAAGCCATGTTATCAAAGGTAGAATCCAAGTGTATAAATAGTGAAAGTGTAAAATTATAACATGTAAAAATTATAACAAAAGTGGTTTAATAAAATATACTCATTATTTTCCCACCTGAAGTCAGGTCGTAATACGCTTTATTTACTAAGCGACTCATTATTTGTCTGTAAATTATTACTTACAACTGTATCGTCAGATAAAAACAATGTTTCACATTTTACTATCTGTGTTGTGCAACACTAAGTTCATCTTGTTATATCGGTACACAAATGCGACCTACAGCCCTAATTAATCGATTTCAAATTTGTTAACACCGATTAACAATCATATACGAGTACCCGCTAAAAATTAACAAGCGAAACTGCGAAAGCTTAACAATATCTTACACCACTACCGCCAATTCGGTTCGTGTAGAGGTATAAAATAACGCCAACAACGCCAAGAATTTGGGTGCCGCTGCCGGCTTTTCGCAGAACCGTCGCCCAAGCCGCGACTCGTACCGGCAACGCCCTGCCGGTCTCCACTAAAGAATATCCCCATACTTATCTACCCGCACATATTCAGAGCCGAGCCGAATTGTATATGCCCAAATAATTAACACTAATCTATACACAATATTACAAGCGATGGCCGTTTCACTCACCGAAAAGTTTGTGCAAAACGCGATCCGGCCGCAACCGGCGAATTACACAATTTTACACAAGATTCTTCAGAATCTTCGACAAAGTTTTTTCCGTACACACTGCGTAACACTCACTGAGAATATGCGGTCGGTTAAACGGTGCAAATTAAATACGGTACTTCTTCCGAGACCTCCGATTGAATTTGTCAAACACTGAAACATTATTCGGGTGCCAGCCGATTCTAAGGAGAGCCGCGCGTGCTATTCGGGTGGCGCCGTGAACACGACTAGCGAGCGCGACGCGAGGCGGCGAGTAGCGGTCGCCGGTCGCCGCGCTCCGGGCGCTGACGCGGCGCCCGCCCCGCGCCCCTCGCCCGGCTAATTCTATGCCATTCACGAAATGCTCTGAAAATACGCCTCGTCCTGACGAATATTTCGCGTCCACATACTCTTATGACATTCTCCCGCAAGAAACGAATGCAGTTATCGGTGGATATGTAGCAGATTCGTTAGAAATTGACCGATTCGTCCGGCGTCTCGCGCGGAGGGGTACTCGAGGAAGGAAATCAGCGCAGCGGCATTCTACACGAGCGTATGGATGTATATGTGTGTGATGTGAAGTTCGTTGTACGTACAGACGCGCTTACTGTGGGAGGAAAATCGAGCTAGCTAGCGAGCTAGGTTAGCTTCACTCGGCCGACGGCCTTCTCGGAGGGAGAGCGTATGCGTCTTTGTTTTTTCACAGCTGCCGATTTCGAAGCGAAGCTAGTCGGTCGACATTCCTAAGGCGGCGGCTTATGGCGCGAAGCAGAAATACCTGAGCGATTCTGATGAATTGCCGCGCATTATTTATTGCGGAGCGTCTGCGCTGCAAACAATTAGCTTTTAAAGTACAAACCGTTGCAGGTACCTGCGCACCGATAGGCCCACTAAGGCTATGCATTAGCGGCTTAGCGTAGTAAACATAGTAAAAATAAAAACACTTACATTGCTCTTGAGTATTTTAAATGCAATTTGGTAACTATTAATACTGAAGTACTATGTAAAATCTCACAAACAGATGTAATACTTGTATTCGTTTGCCAGAAGTTCGTAGTTTTAACGCTTGTTATATACACTGACAGATAAATTAATTGGGACGAAAACATCTAGGTTTTTAAATACAATCATGTTAGCGGTTGTGTTTATAAGAAGTGAATCTTTTTAATCTATGAACAATGAAATTCAAATAAAGGGCTGCAAATAATATTTTAAATAATAGTGAACGTAAACATGCGTATAATCCGACGCCTAATTATGTGAAATACAAAATATATAACTTTGTCATTGAACATAATAATCATAAAATATTATTATTTACCTTCAGCAGTAATTTTAAATAATTATAACTATTTATACTTGATATTAGAGAAAATATTATTTAACTTTATTTCCCAATGCTTTTTATTGTTTATTGTAATGTTTTAAAAATTAAAATGAATTAAACAAACATAAAATGTTTAGCTAGCCAAATTGAAAAAGGTCGCTACAAAATTGTTTCTTTTTTAAAATATGGCTATAGATCCAGAACTGTCAACGATGGAGCTATTTTGTTGGCGTTAGTGTTTTTTTGCATCTGGGACGCAGCCCTTTGAAAGTAGTTGCCTCAAAAACACCTTTACCGACAAAAAACATTCTGTTCGTGTGAACAGCGGGCTACCACTCTGTCTTTCAAAATCTAACTGCATCCTTCATTTTTTATAACCCATAGATTGTTTTGATACCAAATTAGTACCAGATCCTGTGTTATGGTTAGCCAACTTATTATAAACTCACATAAGATACATTTCTATATTACTTAAAACATACTTCCATAATATAATTTTATAACCGAATATAATCTAAGAAAATCACAATAATGGTGAAGGAAAAAATCGTAAGAAAACCTGCTCGCTATAGAGATATAAAATATGATAATATTTCCTGAGGTTTGTGAAACATGCCAATCCGCATTTGGCCAGCGTGGTAGAACTTGAATCTGCTCATTATACTTCTGTGATAGATAGATAATGCCACACAAATGTCTTGGGTGTAAATCGAACCCACAATCATCAGCTTAGCAGCTTAACTCAACTCAATATTGTATACTAGCCAGCCTTCCTCGATAAATGAGCTATCTGACACTGAAAGAATTTTTCAAATCGGTCCAATATTTCCTAAGATTAGCGCGTTCAAACAATCAAACAAACTCTTCAGCTTTATAT